>CM031236.1:692790849-692885819 GCA_018340775.1 Taxus wallichiana var. yunnanensis | reverse complement strand
CTTCGTTTGATTGTATTGCTGCTTTAGTGTCAGATAAGCATCCATATTACTCATCTTCAAATACAATGACTCACTAATTCAACATGTTACATGAGCATGTTTATAAGCTTGTGATTTGTTCCTTCTTCTTGGCTGAGAACTTAGAATCACAATCTCTAGATTGTCAGATTTGAATCTCAGCACCATAGTTTGGTGGTTCCCAGATAAATTCTCCCAAAAGTGTATGCCATTGTACCCAAGAATGAAATTCTTTATCTTCATTAATAGCACCCTGCATAGATATCATCAGGCCACCACTATACTCACTTCCGAACATAAATTTCAGGCCTTGCACTCTACTTCCTAAGTGGTGGCAATTAAAATGTTGGGCAAAAGGTTTGAAATGCGTGTAGAAACGATTAATTAAGAGTTGGGAATATATCCCAACCCAACCCATGGATCACAATTTTTGTCACCCAAGCTCTTCCCACCATACTGAGGTTGATGATTCATAATCCCCAAGATTTCATTCTATCCATGTGATGTTGAATCATCCAATGAGAATAATATTTATTTGTCTTACCATTTTCCCCACACCAAATTTCTAACTATGGAAAATTTGATTGGCCTTGATAAACTTACCTTAGAGTGTAGAACTTGGCTTCAAAACCAGAATTATCAAACATCTAAGAGTAACTTCACTGACTTTGTTAGGATACATAAATAAGTTCAAGCAAAAATTCATAAAATTTCTTGCTAATCCTTATGCATGGGACTAACACTTATCCAGATCTGTTATGAAATTACTCTTTAACTTATAACTCAAAGAGTGTAACCGTAAACTAACCTTTTATATTCGCATACACTTTGAACTTGATTAGAAAGATCTAGCTGTGCCCTCTCATGTGAAAAGAGAGTTCATCACATTATAACTAACTATATTGCCAGGAGGCATCAGACAAGACCATATGACTGGCATTCTTTTCAAAAATCTTCTCAAGGATAACACAAGCATGACAATGACATGAAGAGGAGGAGAAAAGAAGTGACTATTTCTAACATTGCAAACAAGGAGATTACCCTTATTTTGTTGGTACTTGTTTGGAACATCTTCAGAACTCTCTTCAAGGCTATGAACTCCCAATCTATCCATCATTGAAGTATTTTTGTTGGAAATCAGCGAATGCAAAGTAATCATGAAGAACCCGTATGTGCCCTTCCTTCGCTGGACATTCCTTCCATAATGCTCATTTCTTATATAGTTCATGCACGAATCCCCAGTTTTCTTCTCCATTTTGCTAACATATGCCATCATTACTGAATCGATGAATCATTATTGAATATCAAAGGATTTTTACCTTCCAACTTGTGCTTCATGATTTCACTCAAACCCTTGACACTTCATATTGTTGTGCCAAAGAAAGTGTAGTAACGTGTCCTCATCGCTTGGAAGAAGTGATAGGTACTTCTAGTGGCTTCAATGGATTGTTCCATCTACAATGTCCAACAACTTTGGTTGTTCTTATTCTTCTTTGATCATGATGGAGGGATTCTTTCCTTCCGGTACGTGACATCTTCCACATTTTCTTGGGCATAGCTCAAAGTTTAGACCTCTGTACGATTCCCATTTCACCTTTCTTGACCCTATAAAGCTCGATGAGTGACCTTAACATCATGAATCCCATCAGAAAGAGCCTTATACTCCTCGTATATGGTATGATATTCTTCCCTACTAAATGTCTTGTTCCTCGCTCTGGAATGGTTTCTTCCTTTAGAAGGAAAACAAGCCTAGTGGCTACTCCATAAGTTGATCCTTGAGGCCGGTGTGGTGAAGTGTTAACTCCAGATGAGCTGCCCTAGTAGCATTATGAAGGCCTTGGTTCATGGAATTTTATAGGGTTAGGATTTAACAAGTCCATTTTGTCTACCAATATAACTTATCATTCAATGAGCTTGCTGATTTTGGCTTCTGTGAATCTTGGTGGGCAATGTTAATCTCTTGACAAGTGATTTGAATTCTTCTTTCACATGATGAAAAGCTCCAGGACTAGAAGGATTGAAGATTTGATATCATTATTGTGTCCTTAAGGGAGAGAATGAGGAAAAAAGGTTTCTCCTGACCAACCCAATGGATCAGATCTGAAATTACACCTTAAAACACACAAACATCAATCTAAAAATGACTGAAAATATACTTTAGCCATATTTAAACAATTAATGATAAATCCTCTAGGTTAGTAGATTATATGGGACTTCTAACATCGACATATAACCATAAAATAGAAACCGAAATTAATTCCAAATAATTAATTCAACCATGGAAATATTTATCAATCCAAATTATATCAAAATAATAGAAAATGAGTGATTACACCTAATAAGTAATTAATTTTATGACAGCAATAGTACAACCAAAACCAAGGGCTGGAAATAGCTCATAAATCACCAAAATGTAGATTCTAACCTTATAAAATATGAAGAACAAAAATATCAACTCAAAATGTCCAAAAGTGCCCTAGATGATATCAAACCCTTCACCCAAGCAAGTCGCCTAGGGTTAGAAGGGAAGAAACAAACATGAAATCCTCCTTAAAGCTCACTTGTGACTTTGAGTGAAGCCACCAATGCACACAAGAGGGTTTCCCATCTCTAACTATGTTCCCATTAAAGGGTTTCATCCTCAATGAGAAAAGGAAGGGTTTTCATTCTTGATGTGCAAGAAGAGAAGCTACTTGCTCCACCTCCAAGAGAAATCAATATCAAGAATAGCATAATCCTCCTTTAGCAAGTCAAACCACCTTATAGGCCTTGAAGATGTCAATGGGAAAATAGAATCCTCTAGAGAGGTCGATCCCCTCTTAATGAAGGAAAAGAACATTAAAGTCACCATGTAGGCCTCCACAAGACCGACCTCCATAATGAAGAAATAGAAATCCTCCTTGCATTGTTTGACAAGTCTTCCACCACCTAGTCAAACCACTCCAATGCCATGATTAGTAAATAAAATAATTAATTACGAAAGTACAACACTTACAACCATGGCGAGTTCCCCTCCCTTGCTCCTTCCTTGATGGACACTATAAGAGGAATAGGCATAAGGTGTTCCATAGAAAAATAACTTGAAAAAAGGGGACATTACATAAGTCTTGTGCAACATAATACCAAATGGATGTTTAATACTTGTATTTGCTTGTAATACCTTGGCAATATGACCAAAATATTTTCCATGATGGACACACGAATGTAAATCACATAGAGAAGGATGGAAGAAAATTTAATATGTCACCTTTGAAGGATAAGGATGAAATTGAAGTGTGCAGTGGAGTTTGTAATGAGAGTTACAATTGTATCAGAAAAGAGTTCTTCATGAAATGTTGAGGAAGAGAAAGCGTTGTTATGCACTTGTTCCAAAGTAAGTGCGTAAAGGTTGCACTAAAAGGTGATGACATCCCAAATGAAGTGAACGAGAATGTTGAAGGAATTTTTGGACATATGGATAGAAGAATTTCCACTGAGGATTACCTGCACGTGTATAATATCAATCATCGATTGATTGACTGATACGAGGGTCAAGTTTGTAAACAAGGCCTTTGTATAGAATGACCTCCTTAGGATAATGTGGAGGTGAGACACCCGAGTGCACAAAGAGCTATTGGACAGAGAGGACTAGTTTGCAAGGAATTTTGAGCCCTTATGTGGTACATGCGATTCTAGCACCAAACAAAGTGGAGGAGAATTCACATGTGTGTGGATTAAAGGAGTAATGAACGCGAGATCAAAAAATCAAGTATAGGTTTTTTTTCATTATATCGAGGATGGATGATTTTATGGATTGTCTTCGTAGTGCCTGATATTTTTCTAAGATTGATCAGAAGAGTGGATACCATCACATTTGCATCGGAGAAGGAAATGAGGTGGAATACAATATTCAAAACAAAGGAAGGCTTGCGCAGAAAGTTTAGTGATGCCATTTTTGGTTGAAAATGCCCTTACCCATGTACTTTATAAAGCTAATAGAAATGATGCAATTTTGAAGTCATTCCTTGGAAAAATTTTGATTTGTATTTAGATGATATACTTTCGTGTTTAATAGGAAAATGGAGAAGATCACTTGGGTCATTTGCACAAAGTGATGAAGCACTTATGAAGAGGGAGAAATTTTAGGTGAATATAAAGAAGTGTAATTTCATGTGAAGACTTAGTATACTTGGGCTTAAGTAATATCACGAAGCATTGTGAATGGACCTAGAAAGAAACAGTGCACAACAATTGAGTAGCCATAGCTATTGATGAATGTGTGAGGCACAAAGCTTTCAAAGATTAGCAAGCTTCTATATGAACTTTATTTGGAATTTCATTAGAGCTTTGTACTGGCAATCAAAATGTTAGTGCTTGGGATTTATTTTCCTCACTTTATTTGTATTATCCCCACTTAGGATATCCTATCATGCTTAGAGTTTCCACTACACTTGTAGGATATGTTTACTTTGGTGTATCGATTGTGTTGAGTTATTTTCCCGGTTGTGTTAGGTTAGCATTTTACTAGTTATGTGGATTCAACTCTACTTCTAGTATCCGAGTTAGTGAGAGTTATTCAGCAACTAATATATGAGAATGTTACCACATTCCACGTCCTATATGTACATCACTTTCATCGATAGATGATATGGAGTATTGAGTTGGAGCTATTTTTTTACTGTTATTGCAAATTATCTCTCTTGTAGCTTTCGTAATTTGCAGTCTTGTATGATTTCTTTGTTTTGTCTTGGGAACAATGCACATCTCACATTGTTCACATGTGCATTCTTCGAATCCCAACGGATCTATGGCACTTCTACCTATATGCTTGATTTATTTTCCTCACTTTATTTGTATTATCTACTCGGGATATTCCATCGTCTTAGAGTTTCCACACTTTTGGGATATGTTTACTTAGGTGTAATGGTTGTGTTGAGTTAGTTTTCCTATTGTCTTAAGTTAGCTTACTAGTTATGTGGAGTCAACTCTACTTCTAGTATCGCTTAGTGAGTTATTCACTTTGGCTTATCTGAGAGGAGGTTACACATTCACCTCTATATGTACATCACTTGCCATCCATCTCATGATAAGGAGTATTGGAGTTGGAGATATTTTTTGTGTTATTGCAATTTGTCTCTCTTGTATTTTTGTAATTTGAAATCTTGTATGCTTTCTTTGTTTTGTCTTGGAGCACTTCAACGTCTCGCATCGTTCATCTATGCACTTATTTGAACTAGCGGATCCATGCTTTAAATTCTTTGATATGCTCAATTTATTTTCCTCACTTTATTTATATTATCCTGCCAGGATATTCCACCTCACTTGAGTTTCTCTACACTCATAGGATATGCTTATTTAGGCATATCGGTTGTGTTGAGTTAGCTTACCGACTTGTGTTAAGTTAGATTATTATTTGTGTGGAGTTGAATCTACATCTAAAAGATGCTTAGTGAGATTTATTTACCACTAATCTAGGAGGAGGTTACCTTCACATCCTACTATGTACATCACTTACATCAATCTATGATATGGAGTATTGAGTTGGAGCCCTATTTTCTCAGTATTATTACAATTATCTCTCTTGTATTTCTCGTAATCCATGCATCCTATATGCTTGCTTCGCTTTGTCTTGGAAAAATTCACGTCTCGCATCGTTCACCCTGCGCAATCTTTTGAACCAGAGTAGATTCGTGGCATTTCTCTCGATATGGTATTATAGTGAGGTGGTATTGAGCTTGTCTAAATATCATTCTACAAGTTTATTTTCATTTGAGGTCATTATTTCTGTGCAGTATTTGGGTGTTATTTGGTGTTTGGTTTTTACTTAGTTTTTGGGTATATAGCCTATTTTTAGGTTTCGAGGTTTCTGCAGGTGCCTTGTGAGCGTAGTGCAGTATACAAATTCCCAGAGATTACTTTTTGGCATGCCCTAAATAATTTTTTGCGAGGTTATATGAAAGATTTATCCAAATCTATAACTCGAGTTATAGACCTTGTGAAAGGTGTTTTCACTGTGGTAGTGCTTTTGCATGTATGTTCAGACTTGTAAAGGGAATTTTTTATTTTAAAGAGGCATCTCAGACCTATAATGAAGTTTCCAACAACCGTACATGTGCATTGAAGATCCAACTTGAGTCACTATTTTTAAAAGTGCCACGTGACGTGAGTTATTAGCTACATGCATATCTATGGAAATTTAAGAGTTTACAGTTTGCATGTATTCTTGATCCAAGCATAAAAAAATGCATTTAAAACTTAGTGAAAATTCATCTAAAATATGGCTTATTTATGGGCGTATGATTACTTATAAAACTTTGATTAGCAAGCTCGATATTGAGTGCCGCTTTTTTGCAAAAGTTAAATATTTTTCATTTCCAAAAGCATTGGACCTATTTATTTTGTAAAACACATTAAGTTATAAAGTGCCAAAAGAGTGGGGGATCCTTATATAGTTTTAGGGGATGCAAAGTGTGTTTTCTCTTTTTTTGACTCTTCTTTTCTTTCTACACATTTCTATTGTTATCCATCAAACTCCCCCACTACTTTCCTTCCTAAAAAAAGGAGCTAAGCTCTATTAATGCACTTACACCTTTTAACTACCAAGAATGGAAATAAAAATCACCATTTTACTTAGGAATAAAGGGTTGTACTATATCACAAATGGGGTTAGAAACCTGAGCCCAATGAAGACACATACTGAAAGTTAAGTGGTTTAATAAGTGTGATGTAGCTTTTTGTATCTTATGTCTTTAAGTGGGACCATTTAGAGACATCTATATATGGTGCCCAAATCTCTATAGATAGATGGGGATGGGCCCATCTATCTATATAGTTGAGGGGACTATCTCTAGTCGGCACCCAATCGATGGCGAGCATCGTGGCATGCCCCATAGACCCTATATAGAGTATAGAGGGCGCCACGTGACATATAGAGTATGAGAGAGCGCCCCCTATATCTATCTATATAGAATTTATAGCTGCCCTTTTTGATTTATAGGGTAGGGGGGAGGGTTCTCTGATAGATATATCTACACCCCCTTCTCTATATCTAGATCTGGGGGAGCCGAGATAAGATAGAATAGAGAGGGAATGGGCATACCTCTTTATGGGGTGCCCATGATAAGATATCTCGCCATCTATTTCACTATAGAGGGGGAGTGGAGCGTAAGTCGAGTGATCCAACCATACATTCATTCATGCTCGTCCCCATCTCTATTCCGTGTATCTCCTATCTCCAACCGACCCCGACTATACACTCCATATAGCTTAGTGGGGCGTGGGCCATGCCATATACGAGTAGGAGAAGGCTGGTCAGTGCCGTGATGTACGTATAGAGTAGGAACCTCTGGTTCAGTCAGTGCCCAAAGTGCTATAGAGAGTGATAGCTTCGAGTGTTATGCTGGGCACCAAGCTGAATCTAGGAACATTGAGTCTACCGATGGCCCTATATCCATATGCCCTGGTTGGTTGGGTTCTCCCATATCGATTCTATAGATAGGGGATATATATTCTATTGGAAGCAATCTCCCTATCAGCCGGTACTGGCGGGTGGCCTCTGTACCCGGATCGCAGACCGGATCGGCAGGCGAGGGAACTATAACTCCTATCCAGTGGCTTAGCTCTCGCCTCCTCTCCAGCCTAGATAGAATGTAGGTGACCCCATCACAGAAAGAGTTCCCACCCTATATGATCTAGATGGGGCGGATAGAAAATCCCCCGAGATAGAACTTAAACTCTTCCCCCTCGGCCTCTCGTGAACTCTAGATGGGGCTAAGCTACTTTAGATAGGGATAGGAATCTAGCCTTATAGTCCTTGGGCCCGTCAAGGCACCCTCTATATGCCTACTATAGGCCCTCGTATCTAGAGTTCCCTCCCCCTCCTCCCCCACCATTTCTCTAAGAATCTCTCTGCTCTCTGGGGCCGCTGGGGACTCTATATGCGCCAGATATAAGAGCCGAGATATAGAGAATACCGAGGCCCTTCTATATAGATGGGGGAGCCCTGAACTATCTATATGGCGAGATAAGATAGAATAGAGAGGGGGCTCTCCCTCGATTGGGGGTTTGATGATAAGATGTAATGAGAGGGGGCCCACAGGATCTCTTCTCTATAGATGGGTCTGGCACCCCCTGGGAGAGATATGGGGCTCGGGAGAGGCCCATATCTATCTATATCTATCTATCCCCATCTATTCTGGGGAGAGTCGGTTGCCTATATAGAAGAGAAGCTGAGAGAAGGAGACACATCGGTAGGCTCTCGATATACATGGTTGTCGAGGAGACTCGCCTAATATACATCTCTCTCTCTCTATATATATATATCTATATATATCTTGAACCGAACAAGGAATAGAGAATCTATAGCCCACTTATAGTCTCTAGTTGTGGACTATGGAGAGTCAGGTCATATATCTCAGAGTTGAGAGCACACATCACGCATATATAGATGGGGGCTGCTCAATAGCCAGGTGCATTCATTATCCTCGGTGAGAATCTTGAGGTATGACGGTAGAGAAGGGTTGGGTACCCCTCGTATCCGTATAGGCGCCCGGGGTGAGGCAGTAGTCTTCGAGTGGGAGTTCCGTGCATTTTTTTCACCCCAGGGGGATGGTGGATCTATGGGTCCTGCCATTTTCTAGATAGGTGAGGTGGCCCTATCTCTCTATCTATATGGGGGCATCACTATTCATATCGTAATAGATAGGGGAATAGAGAGGTCATTAGTGATATATAGATAGGGGGGGGGTCAATCTTCGATCCGTTCCCCACCCCCACCCCAGACCCCACCCCCACCCCCACATCGTGATAGGGATAGGGGGCCCTCACCTTTCTATATACAGGTTCTATAGATAGAGGCTGATGGTCGGGGCCGAGTTGAAGATGCCATGAACTCTATAATGGCCCTATACCTATATGAGCCATCTATGTAGAATCGAGCCCTATCTCTATCTATCCCATAGAGAGAGAGGGCCCTGCCCCCTCACCCCCTCCCCGGATCTCTGCAGTCGAGGGGTGCTCTGTAGAAATCCCGGTAAATAGAGTTGACTGGGGCCCTCTCTATCTATGGGAGATAGGGGCCCATATAGAGATAGGCCCTCTATATGGTATGGGGTCGGGAGGTGATAGGGGTGCCTCATAGATATAGAGATCTCTGATCATAGAGAAGGGAGAGAAGGTGCAGTGACTGATCTTAACTCCCTCTCACCCAGATTCGTGGATTTTGTGTGCCCTACCCCATCTCTCTCTATTCAACCTCCCCCCTCTATCTCTATTCTCTGGGAGTGGAGGCGGGTGAGCCCTATATCTAGAACTTGCTCCCCCTCTCTATATAGACATAGACGGGGCTCGCCCGGCCCTCTCTCTATATAGTAGACTGGACTAACCAATGCGGCCCTGAACTCTCCCATCTAGATAGAGAGGGGGGCCCTGAACTCTGGAGGCTCCCGACGCCTCTACTCTAGCTTCTATATAGCTGGGGGAGGAGGGCCCATATGATGGTCAATGCCCCCCTCTCTCCCATATCTATATAGAGGGGGGGGGAGATAGGGGGGTAAAGAATCTCTATCCCCCCCCCTCTCTATTATATCTCGGCTCCCATCTATCTATAGGGGGGGGGATAGATGGCCCCATCTATAGAGATCTGGCTAACCCAATGAATGTGTTGCCCCCTCTCTCCCCCATGGATCTAGAGGGGGGGAATAGAGGATAATAGAGAGATCAATCTGCAGAGATAGGGGGCCCTCGTCAGATGGGATATATAGGCTCTATATAGAGGGAATCGAGTGGCCCTATCTCTCTATCTATTCACTACGCGGGGGGAGTTCAGGCCCCATATAGATAGAATAGAGGGTCTCCATATCTATTCTACTCTACTCTAGTCTGTATTATGTAATGGACTAGACTATTCGGGGAAGGCGGCTAGGCTATGGATATAGACTAGGCACCCCTAGGCCCTCCCCTATATATCTATCTGGCCATATGGAGCCCGGCCCCCCTTCCTGAACTATCTTATCTATGGGGGGCGGCTAGACTTAACTTATAGATACTAGGCACCCTATATCTATATATAGATATGGGGTGGAGGGCGGGTCCCCCCTCACCCTCCCCAGATATCTGGTCTATATAGGGGGGGGCCGGCCCCTCCCCTCCCCTCTCTATAGATCTCGATCTCGATCGATTCGGATTTATGAGTATCTAGTTGATGGGAGGCCTCCCCTTCCCCAGAGAGAATAGAGGGGCGGGGGAGTGCCCCCCTCTCTCTATCTGGGACCTCCCCTTCCCCCTCCAGCCCTATATAGAAATCTGGGAGCCGAGAGAGTTCAGAGTTCAGGGGGGGCGGGGGAGATCTAAAGAACCCCCCCCCCCGCTCCCTGGGCAATTGAGGTTGGTCGGGTAGTTCCTCCCCTCCCCCCAGATCTCTATATGGGTGGAGGGTGGGGCTTCCTTTCCTTCAGATGTTGTTGGCATATATGTTCGCCAGATCAATATAGAGGGCATATAGAATACAGATATCAATCAGTGCCGTGCCATATAGGTTTGTTTGTTTGTTTTGTTTGCCCCTCTGCTTCTATAGGGCATATAGAATACAGATAGATATCGGGGGCCCCATCTAGATATAGATATCTAGATAGGGTTCCTCTCCTCGATCTCGAGTGCCCCCGGGATAGGGGAGCATTGCCCACCCATTCTATCGATTGGCCACAGAATTCTAGGGCGATCGGTATTGGGTGGGCCTATATATCTATCTGGGGGCCCGCCCCCCCCCTCTATCTAGATGGGGAGAGAGGGATAGAGGGCAGTCCACTCCCCTATCCATATATAGGTCGACGGTATATCATCATTAGTCTACGGTATCATATCATCTTTAGTCCCGCATATCATATCTCCAGTCAGTCTTTCGTTCATCTCTAGTCGAGCTAGCACCCATATCACGTCTATAGAGCCGAACCCACCTATCCCAGCCCCGGCCATATATAGGGGAGCCCATAGAGAATCTATATAGGGGGGGCCCCACCTACCTCAGATATAGAGAAATGGCCGGGCAACCCCAGATAGACAGATAGGGCCCCGCCCCGTATATAGATAGGGGCCCGCCCCCACCTACCCATTCTATTTACTCGATCGACAACCTCCCAGAGAGATAAGATAGGGGGGGGATGGGGGGCTCTCCCTCGACCCCATACCCATCTCCAGATCATCCAGAGGGGGAAGGGGCCGGGGCGCCCCCTCTAGATGGGGGAGATAGGGGGACCCCATATCTAGATAGGCCTCCGCTTCTTTCTATATAGAGGGGCGGGTGCCCCATCCCCATATATAGATAGGGATAGGGGGCCCCCCTAGATTAATAGGCCCCCCTCTCTCCCCCATATAGATGGGCCCCCCATATAGAAATCTAGGGGGGGTGGGGGGGGCTCCCCTAGATTCTATGGAGGGGGGGGGTCGAGTCGAGCCCCCACCCCATAGAAAGTATGGATAGGGCCATCCATTATCCATTATATACGTGATACGACTGATATCACGTATCACGTATAGAGTCTAATAGATGTAGATGGATGTGTACCGAGAGGGCCCCCCTATATATAGAACATATAACTATAGAACTTCATCGGGTCGCCTATTCTCTATAGCCGCCCCCCGGGCCGGCGGCCTACTCTCTCTAGCTAGGGGCCCTATCTATATGGGGATGGGGCTCCCCTATAGAGTAATATTATCTTATCTCCCACGTCAGGGCGAGTTTCAGACCCAGACACTCCCTGGATATGTGGTATAGGTCACGTATGGAATATACAGTTTTCGTCTCCGCCCCCAAGGGTCTCCAGATATGGATATAGAGAGTCGAGATAGAGAGAGAGATATATATCTGAGAGAGATACAGAGTGAGTCGAGAGATAGAGAGAGAGATACAGAGTGAGATATAGAGAGATAGAGAGAGAGATACAGAGTGAGATATAGAGAGATAGAGAGAGAGATACAGAGTGAGATATAGAGAGATAGAGAGAGAGATACAGAGTGAGAGAGAGACTTCAGATAGAGAGAGAGATCTATATAGAGATAGAGAGAGAGACTGAAGATAGAGATATAGAGTTCAGATATAGGGGCCTCAGTCTCCTGCAGCAGGTTTAGTCTCTAGTCGAGGATAGATAGATAGAGAGAGATATAGAGAGAGAGATAGAGATATAGAGAGAGAGAGATATAGATAGAGAGAGATATAGAGAGATAGATAGATAGTAGTGGCCCGATATAGAACTAGTTCTATCACCCGTTGGGGCTCTATCTATAATCTATAGAGAACAGTATATATAGATAGATGTTGGGCCCTCTATATCTATATAGAACAGAACTAGCCGCTGATCCGCTTCTATCTCTATATAGAACCTCTACTCTCTATATGGGTGGGGTGGGGTGGGGGTGCCGAGGGCCATCTATAGCCGGGGGCCGAGGGCGACTATGCTATATAGAGTTTAGTTACAGTCGGCACTCGACCGACTGACGAGAGATATTAGATATTGCTGCGAGTGCGGCCCCCCGTGGCACTCTCACGGGCACCCCATCTAGATATGACACATGATATATGGCGTGGCGACCCCCACCCACTCTATTATTGGGATAGGGGAGAGGGAGGACGAGGAGAGCACTCGGCCGACTGACTATATACATTTATGCGCCGGCGCTATATCCATCTATATCTAGTCGGCACCCTATCTATATAGAGATGGCGACGGCCGGGGGAGAGGGGGGGGGGGCGATGGCGGCTCTCTATAATGGGAGATGGGCCCCCCTATATAGATTCTAGATATGGGGCCCCTCTATCTATATCGTTCGTGATACGACTGATGACTGACTGACTGACTGATATCTATCGCGTATCATAATGGATGGGCGTGTCTCCCTTCCCTATATATAGATATGGCCGGTCGGAGAAGACTTGATCTGAGTGGCCCCCATGGGCACTCATGTCACGTATAGAATAGGTCATATGCGGCCCTACCTATCTATATATCGCAATCACTCAACCCCATAGATATAGATGGGGGCCGAGGCCATAGAGAGTTCTAGGGGAAGCTCTATACTCCATAGCGAACAGAGTAGATAGATATAGGGGGGCCGACCCATATCCATATAGAGATAGATAGGGGCCCCCCTATGACGATATGGGAGATAGTCGGGTATATAGACAGTAGTTTCTCCCAAAGATATATAGGCCTCGCGTTGCTCCGCAACCAAATCACTGTGATGATGTAACCCAACAAATATATTTTGACAAGGCCAATCGAGAAAGCAAAAGTCATAATCTTGTTTACATATCTAACAACGTGTAACTTGACTTAGGCTCATTTATGACACTTATTGATATCATCGTTATGACCACCTTCAATTAATATATTAATTTTCTCCACACGTCCTTCACGTTATTCTAAAGCCTAGATTAATTATTTATTTAATTAAATAAATAAAATTATTCTCCCTCACACCTCATCCATACACCTCGCTATGTTAACTAGGACACCTCACTATGAAACCTCATTTAACCACCTAACCTCCTCTATAACTACCTTCCTAAAAATCACTAACCTATTCCTAACCAACTAACCTTCCAAAATCACTAAACTAACTAAATATTTCAAAAAGCTAACCTCCCTAGTTTTTTCATGCTTTTTTACCCATGCCACCACCTTAACAACCTGAAGTTATCATATCTTTCTCGAAATGGAAGAAAATCACTTGTTTTGTTAACTAAACTAAGATCTTCGCAATCACCGATGATTTCCCGATCATTTGGTGATCTATAAATAAAAGCATTCACACCCTTTTGACAATGATTCTCACATTTTTCAAGTGCATTTTTCTTCAATCCCAACATCGTAAGACATCCAAGCACTTTACATTAGACTCTTTCAAATTTATGCTTCTCAAAAGACATCGAATCCATCATCAAATTGATCATTTCAATTAGTGTTCAACCGTCTTCCTTCCATCCACTCAATCTAGTTCATTTTGCAAGGTAATTTGGTTGTTTATTTTTTATGTTAAATGTAGGTAAAATTCATTTACCATTTTATATATTAAGGCTATAATTTTCATCAAAATCCATAGTTTAATCAATTTTTTGAATCTATTTTATCAAGCTATTATAATTAGAAATAATCACTAGATTGCCTTAATCATCAATGATTCCCCTAAATCACTAGCGATTCCATATTTTTCTATTTTTTCATCATTTTGCTATAAAATTAACTAAAATGTCTAGATTTTTCTTGTTATCTACTAATTTCTTCTATAGCATGATGTTTTCAGATGGCATTAGGTGGATCTAATTTTCCCACTAATCGATTCCTTTCCATGGTTCACCATCATGTTCTAGGAGGAATACAATATGAATTACTCCATGATCTTGAACTTTGTGCAATCTAGGAAGCCCCATTTGATCATTTAGAGACTATATTTTCCTCCGCTCAACATATCCGAGAAGCTACGATGATTTTTGGGATGTGTATGATGAAGCTCATTGAGACTACAAGAGGACTTGGTCCAATATGAGCATCGTTATGAGACCTGGCCTTGAGCTCCTAGAGGACTACTACAAGAAATTTGAGTTCGAGCACCCACATCCACATCAATATATCTAGCACCAACACAAAATTTTCCCACCTTTATGACACCTAGGAGGAGGATTCTGACTTTTTGTTGAGGACTACATATCTTGTCCCGATTTTGACCTTACTGAGGAAGAGGAAGAGATAATTGATTCTGTAGCATCTAATGTGTCTGAAAACCTTTACACAAACAAGAGTTTGATTTATGGTTTTAAATCATGATTAATGTTAGCTATATGTATCTAATCTAAATAAGTGATAATCACAATTCTATCTTATCATTTATAGCAAAATCATAAACATTAATAAAAGCATGAGTGTTTTTTATGAAAAGTAACATTGTTTTTTCTAAAGCATGATTTGTAGGCTTGTTTACAGGTAAAGAAGCTTTGATCCATTGTTTTAAATGGTGTGAAACATACACAATCAACATTGTGGGTATCCTAGAAACCCACCATATCGAGGTCAAATCTCGGTTGTTACCCCTTGAAACAATCAAGAAACCAAGGTAAAAACCATGCTGGACATTCTGGCATGCCCAAAGTGGGACCCTTGAATCCTGTTAATTTCCTCATTTTATCATAATTTTATTACTATTTTCATTACTTCCCAATCACCAATGATTGGATTAATCACCCGTAATTACGACTTTCGAGATCACTAGCAATTCTTCTTTTTTTTCCTAACATCTCATTATCAATCAATGTAGTGTCTTATTTTTTGTTTCTTATTCCTTCTAATCAGATTACAAGCCTTTTTCTCTCTCGAAATTGTATTTTTGGGTTTCGCTAAGAAAATATTTTAGAAATTGCTAAAATTAAATTTAAATTGAAAAAAGGGGATTTGTACTCACATATGTTTTAAAGGCCTCTATTTAATTTCCATCTTGCATTCTTGTTTTTTATCTTCATCAAAACCAACATTTCATTTCGGAATCTTAAAATAAACAATTGCATTCTTCTTGCTTCACATAATCTAATTAGGAGGTAAAATTGGTTGCATCCACTTACTCCTCCCTCACACACAACCAAACCACATACAAAATAAAAAAACATTCAAAACACTTCCTACCTAGGTGAAACTGATTGGGATTTCATCACCCAATAGGAAACCGACTTCGATGTTTTAGCCGAGTATAAACACCTATTTATCGGTATATTTTGGCTCAAGCACTGACTCCCTTATCGTAGTGGGACCATGAAGTGAGGGGGTAGGCCTCAATATACATGCCCATACTGGTAGCAGTATAGAGTTGGGCCTCATGTACCTTTGGGTATATTGAGGACTCCACCCTTAAACATACACCTAAAACTAGCCTTAGATAGCCATTTCTTAGGACCCTCGTGACCCAATTTTACACATTTCACTTTTCATAATTAAGCAAGATAAATACAAATCAACACTTTGTTTGCTTTTTTTTGTTTTTTGTAAATCTACCCATCTATTTATCATTCATTTTTCTAAGTGCTTTGTGTGTATTTTCTTATTATGGTACTCACTAGACAAACAAACATGTAACCAAATTTTTGAAAACATGTCTATCTCATCATTTGCATTTCAAAAACAAGCTTCCATTTTACACTACTTCACTTCTCGGAACATTTTCCTCACCTATGCAACCACAAGCATTAATTTATCAAAAAAATACATCCAATCCCTTTTCTGATACACCCAAACTTGGAATGAATTAGGGACCGGTTATAATAATGAAACATGACAACAATCTTTTCACTCTCCATAACAATATCATGAACAAATTCTCTATACACGGATCAGAATATTTTTTTCTCCCACAAACATCCAAACCTCCATTCTACAATAGGGGTGATCCTATTTTTGAAGAAATGTTAGATTGAATCCTATTTCTCTCAATGCCTATCTAACAACAAGAAATGTCCAAATGCAACCATTTCACCACAATCCATTGCGCATGCTTACAACTCTTCACCCACCATTACACAACTTATTGATCAAAACCAAGACCTTTTTGTCAACAGTTATATCCCTACACTTCAAGTCAACTTCAAAACACCGAACAATAGTCCACCTTGGATTTCTACCAGCTCTACTAACCCATTTGATGCATCGAATGAAAATTGTTCACAAGTCAGCCTGAAGGCATTTGATGTCTCCTCAAGCTCCTATTTATGACCTTCACATGATCTCATCACAAAACACATTTTCTCAGCAATCCACATCCTCACCAAGTCCTTCTATAGGATCCACACCTCCTCTAAGTAGTGTCATTGCCTCCTCATCCATTCCTCTAGTCTCCTCACAAGTACAAACACCTCCTTTGAGTTTTGTCACCCTTCTACAATTATGCCTTCCCAACAAGTTACTACTCCCATCCAAAACATCACTATGTCCATTCCCACAACAACACCATTGGTTAATACTAGTGCCATTACTAGTACACACCCTATTTCACAATACATGCCATAACCTTCACAACCATTGACCTTTTCCCCCACACCACAAGCAAGAACATACCACAATCCGTATCCCACAACAAAGTGTTCCACAACAAGCACCATATTTTTCCATTCCACATCTTTTCAAAAAACACCACATATTCACAACCTCTCACACACATGTATCAATGTATCATGCCAATATCATAATATGTCCAAACCTCAACTTATCTTTTATCACTTCAAAAAGGCTCCTCATCTCATCAAAAACATCCCACATGCCTCACAACATCTCTTATCATCAAAACATCCCTCAAAAAATATTCCATATCAAAAACACATATCACCTAACATCCCATATACTCAACAAAACATTCCACAACATCATATCTCACAACAAAACTACCCTTATCAGCACCATGTCCCATATCAACCCTCATTCCTCTAATCCATCTAAGAACATCCCATATATCAACAAAAACATCCCACAAAAATACCAATAAGCATACTCACAGCACACCAACTAGTATTATATCAACCTAGCTCATCTCTAATCACAATCAATGCAAAAATGACCCTCTTAGGGAATGCCTCTCTAAGCATATCTAGTTTAGAAGCCTACTCATCAACATCCAAGAAATGTTCTCTCTTATGACCAGATTTTCAATGAGCCCATTCATCCTTCTATACCATACAAAATTGTATCCACCTCACTGGGAGCTTCCAAAACTCACTAAGTTTTATAGAAAAGAAGACCCTCAACAACACATTTATGCCTTTGTCATGCATGTTACCTGATAGCTCATGATCAGGACCTCATGTTGAGGACCTTTCCCATGTCTCTCGTTAGTCCTAACCTTAGAAATAACAATAATTTACAACATTCCCTCTTTCTCTTTCGCACAACTCACACAATTATTCTTAGATCACTTTTCCATAAACATAGCTTGTAAAATCACCATTAATGACCTGTATGCCATTAGACAATTTGAAGATGAGTCCATCACTGATTTTTTCACCCGTTGGAGGGCCACTACCAATCAATTATCCTTTTCACTACCACATCCAAAGATAATTGAGATCTTTTTCACACATGTGCTAAACATATTTCATCCACCTTACAAATTCAATCATTCCAAACTTTTGATGAGGCTTTTACCATGGCCCGTAAGCTAGAATTATGAGCCTAGAAGATGGGTGGGTAAAAGCTTTTCCCTAAGAAACCAAAAATAGAATTCCCATCCAAGTCAACATCCAACTCAAAGATAAATCATAAATCATCCACCAATGCCATTGTAGTCAAATCTATCTCTAAAGAAAATCCTACCATTGAACGCATTTCGTCAACAATGTAACTATACACCCATAGCAGAAACTTATGGTAGTTTTTAACAAATTGTTTACCTCTAACATTATATCACTTCCACCCATCAGACCTATTGACATATCGGTATCAAAACCCATTTGGTACCATGATAATGACTATTATAAATTCCATAGGGTTAATGGTCATGACATAGAGAGGTGTCACACATTCCGCAATGTGCTTCAAGATTTGATTGATAAGGGTGACCTTCACTTAGACAATCCAAATGCACCCCCAAACTAGAATCTCAACATATTTAAACAACCTTTCCCGAACCACCCCTCATCTTCTGAATCACCACAAGAAAATTTCATCCACACCATTAATACAATAACAAAAGTTGAGCCTATTCTGCATCCATCCTATCACCCAAAATAAAATTCCAAATAGAGTCCACAGAGGCCAAGAGCCAATGAACATGAATTATAACTAGAGCCTCCTCTGCTAAAATCAACATACAAATTACTCCTACACCTTTGTCACTCAATGATTTACTACCTATAAAATCAATACCAAAGCTTGATAAACTTACAATTGTAGAACCACCACTTGCTACTAAACTTGGTTTCCATACCTTCATCAAACGTTGTTACTAAATCTATGAATCCACATCCTTAAGAACAATTACACCAATACCTTCATCTAGATTCACAAACATAACTATGGTACCACTTGAAACATTCTTAGCCCAACCGTTTCCACCTAAACCAACCAAGGATTGTATTCATTCTCAACTCGTGAATATAAATAATCCAAAACCCACAAACCATTTAGATTACATCAATCATATTATTCAAACTCCCGCCTTCATTAGTGCATCAACTTCAACAAATACACCTAGTCCATCCAAAACTTCAAAGGGACCCAAAAACATAGGGGTCGTAGTTTAGGTCTTTAGAAGTCCTTATTATGATGAAACCTATCATTTCGTGGGTCCCCCATATTTTTGTCCATCCTTTCATCCAAGGGGAATTCCCACTTTTGGAGACCCTCTTGTCATGTCAAATCCTAGAGGACCCTCCAAACATAACACCATTCCATATTTTAGAGGCCCTCAACATATCCCTTAAAATCAGAATCTCCCACGTAATCCTTCTACCCTCATACCTAGTTAACCACCCTATTATTACAGGGGCAAGGCCCATTCATCAAGCCCCCACCGTAAGCCCATTTTCCATGTATGTCATTTTGTAGTGGGCACCTACATGAAAGACCCTCGCCCTCCATCTCTATCGATCTTACTACCCTTTGTCATTCACCACATGTACAAAATCCATTCATCATCTGTTATAATGGCTAGAAAACCTCTCCATGGCCACCAAGTAAACAACCTATGGCCAAACCATCCACTTTCACAATTTCTCCCAAGAGAGGATAATGGTCTATTATTACCATCCACATTGGACCTAAAAGGGCGTTACGCCACCATTCTAGATGACCTTCTTCAGAAATCACTCATTACACTACCACCTCCCAAGCCATCGATCATCATGGATGGAAACCCACTTAGTATGAATTTGATGCCTTCTATGATTTCCATAGAACACGAGGCCACTCCATAGAAGATTGTAGATCTTTTCATCATAAATTTTGAAGATTGGCAGTTCACTCTTCCTTCCTTCTCAATCAAACACAACATCGACATCAACCCCAACATCACATAAGAATCCATCCTAAAATGTTAATACATAAAGTCGATGTAGTCCATATCACTACTCGTACTCAAGATTATGACAAAGCATCATCCGAGCCTTAAAGAAGTAGGCCCCATTTTGTCTCCATACCTTCACCTCTCCGAGTTACCAACTCCACCTAGTAAATCTAAAGTCTCCATTTCCTTAGCTCTTAAGGGACCAACCAAAATACCAAAGGATAAAATTTTCTATACCAATAACCACACCACCTTCCACTTCAATACAAATTTTTTTCATTAAAAACAGTTACATGAAACACCGTTACCAAGGATGTCACTCTATGAACTAGTCCAAACATCACCTACCCATAAGCAGGCCATGATAGAAGCCCTTCAATCCATCACTATACCTTCTAATGACACAAATTCATTTACAAAATTTTGTAGGTGATCTCTTAAAGCATCCACCTCCATATCATTTGAACCATCTGAGATACCTTCTCTTAGACTAGAAGACCATGATTTTCCCCTTTTCATTACCACTCAGATCAATGACATTTCTATCAAAAGATTCATGATTGATAGTGGCACAACCATCAAACATTATATCCTCCCTTTCCTTTGACCAACTTAAGTTACCTAATACAATTAGTCACTCAAAAGTCCTTAGTTACATTCATTATGTTCCTTCAATGACATGATCACACCCACACTAGGTATTATCATCCTACCACTCAAATTTGGTGTCAAAACCTTACCAAAACTCTTCTACATCATAGAAGGGGAATTTCAATATAATATGTTACTAGGACACCCTTGATACGCACCATGCATTATGTTCCTTCCACTCTTCATCATTGTCTTAAGTATGAACATGAAGGAAAAACTCACACTATCCCTGAAAGATATCCCAATCCATTAGTTGACATTACATGATGTATCGTCCAAATGACATACTTATGCCTAAATCTATGTCTGAGTCTTTCGATCAAGCATCCACTAGCACATGATACCTTCTTCCAAATTTCCAGATGATTCCTCTATTACCAAGGCAGGTTGTAAAAATCTCACCCTTGGGGAATATCACCTTCTTATGCTTAATTCCATTCCTTCACCAAAAACATATGGTCACCCTTGATAAACAACCCATGTATGACCCGATGTAGGGGATGTTATCTCCTATGGACCCACATACCTTAAAACAAATCTTATCTATGGTGGACTCAACAATCCACCATCTCATCTAGTTAATCCATATCATGCCATGTCCATTCACATCAAATTTTAAATCCCTTGACAATCCCAATTTTTCCCACATGTATCTCATCATTGTGCATGGAAAGGTTTTGGCCTTGGACATTATGAACAAGGAACACATGACCAACCTATCCTTCGTACCCTCAAACCTCATGAGAAAAGTGGTCTGGGATATAAAAGGTCTACTTTTGAAGTAACCAAGGCCATTATATCTGAACAAGACATGTCAATCACTATCTCTAAACTAGAATCATCATCTCCCAAAAACCTCATGGACACAAATGACATTGTACCCATCCCACCTAATTTTTTTAATCAACATTATATCGTTAGGACCACTCACTTATCAATCCAAACACTCCACTTAAACATTACCACTTATTCATCCTAGAAATGGTTGAAGAAGACTCACCCACCATAGATATCCTTCAAGTGTCAAGATGACCAAGATATCCTTTCTCACATGGGAGTTGAAGATCGTTATCTCAGAAATCCCTACCATCCAAAACATCCACTCTTCTTAATGAATCCACACTTGATATTAACTTAGGAACACCTCAAGGAACCCCACATAGTCAAGGTCGACCAATCCTTGATCCACAAGAATTAAATGATTTTACCACATTCCTAGAAAAATATCATCAAGCCTTCACCTGGTCATATAGTGATATGCCCGGGATCAATCCCAACATTTTGTACATAACATAGTCACATATCGATGACATCAAGCTATTAAAAAAATCTCGTAAGATGCATCCTCGTATAGCTCTCCTTGTTAAAGAAGAGTTTCAAATGTCTCTTAACTGCTAATTTTATTATACCTATTGACTATCCACAATGGGTTTCCAACATGTGTCCCCATAACTAAAGCTTCAGGAAAGATTCACATTTACACAGATTTTAGGGATCTCAATCTTTCCTGTCCAAAAGATGATTTCCCTCTCCCGAACATAGATCAGCTCGTTGAACTAACAACGGGACATGAAATGATTTCCTTATGGATGGTTTTTTTGTTATAATCAAATTATTATTCTCTCGATGATCAAAACAAAAATATTTTATCACCCTTGGGGAACCTTTTGTTACCATGTCATGCCTTTTGGACTTAAAAAATTGGGGCAACATATCAACACTGTCATGACATATATCTTCCATGACCTTATCCAAAAAATTGTTGAGGATTACGTTGATGACCTCCTGGAAAGTCCAAATCTGAAAAACCACCTCAAAGTCCTTGAATCAATCTTCACTCATCTCATTCAATTTTTCCTTCTTAATCCTATAAAGTGTGTTTTTGGTGTTCTCACCTGGAAAGCTTTTGGGATTTATCATATCTATTTTGGAATTGAAATTGATCCCAAAAAGTCAAGGAAATTATCGAAATGCCCCACCTTCTAACCTCAAATAACTGTGTAGCCTTCAAGGAAAATTATAGTCCATTTGGTGATTCATATCACAAATTTCTAACCATTGTCATCCATTTCATCATCTGCTCCATAAATATGTCGAGTTCCATTGGGATTCTAATTGCCAAAACACTTTTGATCAAATTAAGCAATATTTGTTATCACCACTTGTCCTCACTCCACCTCATGATGGGGAGCCTTTTACTTATACATATCCACTTCAAAACATGCCTTAGGAGCCATGCTTACCCACCATGATAATCAAGGCCATGAGTAGGCTATGTACTACATTAGCCACATGCTTCATGAATATGAGACACATTATATAAGCCAAAAATGTTGTTGTGCATTGTATTTTGCCACCTCCAAACTATGACATTATCTTCTTAATCACAAAACATACATCGTCACTAGTTTTAATCCACTTAAAGCCATGCATGCCAAACCTTATCATAATGACCACATAACTTGATGGCTCATGTTAATGAATGAATTTGACTTGGAAATTATACCAAAAAATCCATTAAAGGTTAGGCCATTGCTGATCAACTCGCTGAAGCACCTCTTCTAGATAATCAACCACCTCATGAATGCTTCCCACGAGTCCATTAACAATATCATTGAATCGACGATTATGAATCAGATTTCCCCATTAAAATGATCATTTTCTTGATGGTATAAATGTCAAGAAGGAGGAGGAGATGATGTGTTATCATCATACCACCTAGAACATTCCCATCCCATTATCATTCAAGCTCAATTTTGAGTGTACCAATAATATGGTAGAATATGAGGCCTTAATCATGGGTTTAACTACTACTATTCTCCTAGGTGTCCATGATCTAGAAATCTACGGAGATTCACAACTCATCATCAGTCAAGTCAAAGGAGAGTATCAATGTAAAAATGAGGTCCTTCAAAAGTATAAGGCCATTGTCAACATTTTCTCCTTGGCACATTCAACCTTATACCATTCAAGCCATTCCATGATCTTCTAATAGGTTTGTAGACACTATGGCTTCTCTAGGATCCCTTGTGCCCTTCAAATGGAAAAATTGAAGGATAAAACTAAGATGTTTGTAGTCATTCAATGATTAGACCATCCTTCACATCAAAATGAGCTACCTTCCATAAACATCATTGATGAAATCCATTAGATCTGTGGTACACTCAAATGTTTGATTATCTTACTGAATCTAAACTCCCACCAGACTTATCACAAGGCACTAAATGATCCTTCCTTCAATGTGTCACTCACTTCATTATCATAGGAGGCATCCTTTACAAACATAGTTTTGATGGTGTATTATTATGGTGTCTTAAATCACATGAATCAACCAACACAATCAAAGAGGTCCATGATGGAATTTGTGGAGGCCATTTCAGTGGTAATGCCATCGCCAAATGTATCATACGACTAGGATATTACTGGCCCACTATCACCAAAGATTTTTGTGCGTACATATGTAAAAATTACGTTAAATGTCAACTCCATTATGATCTCATCCACATCCCTAGTCAAACATTACAACCCACACAAGACTTGTGGCCTTTCTCTCAATGGGGGTTAGACCTCATTGGTGAAATTAATCCAAAATCATCTCAATAACATCATTCAATCATCACTACAACTGAATATTTTACTAAATGGGTTGAAGTTATTCCTTTGACCTCAAAAATTTTGGGCCCATCATCAACTTCATATATCAGAACATCATATGTCGTTTTGGCATTCCACATAAGCTTATCACAGACAATGGAAAATCCTTCAAAAATAAGGAGGTTAAAATATTTATGATACATTTAACATCAAACTAATATTCTCATCACCATATTATCCTCAAGAAAATGGACAAGTTGAGGCTTCCAACAAAACACTTAACAAAATCCTCATGAAATAGAAAATGATGCATGCAAGAATTAACACGCTCAAATCTTGTTTGCTCTCTCTCGGGATTATCAAACTAGTATCCATACACTACTAGTGCTACACCTTATTCACTTATTTATGGCTCTGAAGCCATCATACCCCTAGAAATTCAAATCCCATCACTCCATGTATCCTTAAAATATTTCATTCCCGATGAAGAATATCGCCAAAATCATCTTGCACAACTAGAATTGTTGGATGAAAATCATCTAGCAACCCTTGAACATCACCAAGTTTATCAACAATACATTAGTAGAGCATACAAAAAGCATGTTAAGGAGCGTGACTTTAAAATCGTGATCTCGATGCTTAAGGAAAATCAAAATGTGACTAAATTAGAATGAAGTAAACATGGTAAGTTCTCCCCTAATTGGATTGGTCCCTACATTATTACTCACAAATATGGGTCAGGAGCATATCATCTCGCTTCTCTTGATGGGAACCCAAAAATAACCTCTAAATGCTTTGCACTTGTAGCCTTTCTACTGTTAAATGATTGATTATCATAACAATAGTTTTAAGATCTTATCAAAATAATAGCCTTCCATTTTACTAAGCTCGAGAATCATTCCATTTCCATTTTTTCCTAACATCAATTCCTAGTGCATATGGATGCCTTCGAGTTATGCATTTATCCCCTCCTTAACAAATTATTTATTAGGGTCTTGCTCTCACTCAAAATAAATCCAAAAAACACATACGGATGCTTCTTGTTAAAATCAAAATAAAATAGACTAATCCCTTAAAGGATAGTTATTCAAACATCATATTGTTAAAAGTAAAGTAGACTAATCCCTCAAAGGATAGCTACCATTTTAAAATCATGGATCGATCCCTTGAAGGATGGTTGTTCAATTAAAATATAAGATGTAGACCATACCCTCGAAGGATGGCTACCCATGAAAAAGGATTCCTATTTTGATCAGCCTCTGCAAACATATCAAAATCTAAAATCATCCTGGAAAGCTTCCCACATTAATCAACTTTCCCATAGCAAACTTCCCACATTGATCAATTTTCTCCTCATAAAGAGCTGGGGCATTGATTCCCTCTAAATTTGTGAAAAGGAGAACCCTTTTTCCCCATAAAGACATGCATTCATATGGCCCTTTCGTACTTTTGTCCAAGTCCACCATAATTAGTATGAACTGTTCATTGATAGTCTCATTTAACATTTTGAAAGGCTACAAGTGCAAGCGTTATCAAAACCCATTACGCATATGTTATTCAATGGGGCATTCTTTCCACTTTTACTTCATTTTGTTTAATCACATTTTAATCGATATATTGAGGTTAGGTCACATCTCCTAAAAATATAGTTGAACATCAAGACTCATAATCAAAAACATAAACATCAACATGTCCACCATAAAAAACATCATAAAAATTATAACAATCACAATAATCATAATCATCATCTGCTTTAGGAATTAGAGAACAAATATGCGGAAACAAATCCTCAAACCATAGCAAGAGGGAAACTATATAGTAGAATTATACATGTAGATATATGACAATATAAATAAATAATGCACAAAAGAAGACAATACAAGATTTAACGTGGTTCACCCAATGTGGGCTACGCCCACCAAGAACTTGCTCAAATTTTATTATCAACAAGAGTAAAACAACTCTCACAGTCTTTCTCTCAGTTATGAACTCACAACAAAATTCTTTTCTCTTTTCCTCTCTTTTCTTGGCCTTTTTCTCTTCAGTAACGAAACCGCCGCCCTGCCTGGGTGGCGGTCTCTGTGACCGCCACCCCGAACAGTATGGCGGTGGTCTCAGTAACCGCCCCCCGCTCAGTAGGTGGCGGTCCTTTACATTTTCCAGAAAGCTCTTTTAACACGACTCACGTAATTTCAATGTTTTACCAAGCTTTCTTTCACCGCCATAAGCTTGCATTTATGATTCTGGTTCCCTGGAATAGTGTTTTGCCATTGTTTATAGTTTAAGAGTTCTATTTGGTTTTTACCTTGGGTAAATGCAAATGCTATAAATAGTTGGCTTGTGCTCAAGCAAATGGCCCCTCAAAATTTGCCTCTGATTTCTCTTTGCAATAGATTTAGTTTTCATTTTGCTTAGAATGCTTAGTTTCTTTCATTGCATGCTTAGTTAGCATTGTTTTACTGTTAGTAAGCCACATATCCATCTTGTGCAAAGTACTGTTGTTATTTTATCCAATCCATTGGAATAAAATAGTCTGTTTACCAATAGGAAGCCATTAAAGTTGCAGGTTTTGCTCCTCAAACAGGATAGTTTCAGGTTCTGGACGCTTTATGTTGCATGACTCGCAATAGATCCCGCTAGGAATTGCATAAGCCAAGCTCTGTACTCTTGCGCTATCCCTCTCCTACTCGCATTGTATTCAGTCAGTATTCTGAGCTGCCTTTATCCCAATATCTACTTCTGTTGATGCTAGCATTACACGCTTTTCTGGATCCACGTGAACACGAAGGAACGAGGAGATCACACCGAGGGGACAAGATCACACACACCATCGGATTTCGCCACTATTCTCGCAGTAATCCGTGTTCTAGCTTTCAAAGTTCTAGTTAGAATCATATCAAATAGAGTAGTTAATTGCTTTATTTCAGTTAATTCTACTCGATATTGAGGAAGTCATGGGGATTGATAGTTTCTGAGAAACTATGATTCACTCCTCACTTCTGAGGTAGGATCGAGAGCCTTGCAAATAGATTAGATGAGCTATTTCATTGTTTAGAATAGATCTACAAATTACACAGACAAATAGCTACACTCGGTTATTTTGTTTGTTTTAAGTTATTATTTTAGCTGTCAATTCTAGATATTTTAAATAGCTGCTTTCTTAAATTCATAAAGCTCATCAGAAAACACAAAAAAATAGAGAAATCATATATGCTATAGATACACTTCACATAGTTAAATTTCATTTTACTGTAGTTCGTTTTACATTGTTGCTTTTGTATGACAATCACGGGACCTAGAGAGCCCAGGGAATACGTATTCGAGCCAATCGTGCCTCAGCCCAATCTCATCACAGTGATAACTGATATAGACCAAAATCTTAGGATCCAAGTCTTCCGAACAACGGTAAGCTTGCAACAAATCAATTCCTAGTTGAGCGGGTTAAACATAGAAGACGACCAAGCACACACGTTTTGGTCAAATCAACCAAACTACAGATTACCCTAGGCAACATTCATATGACTGTAGAAGGGCTTGAAAGAGAACAAACATTTGGTTGTGATCCTTTGGTCCCACAGCCAGGCGCAGGAGACACTCTTACAGATATAGATACTAGCCTAAGAATTCAAGGTTGCGAATGCCTGTAAGATATTCTGAGAAAATCACACAGTTATTGATCCTAAATATAGAAGCTGAGAAAGCATACGATTACTGGATACTAGGGATTAGGACTTGATTTCACGCATGACCATAACAGGTCCACAACAACTAAGAGTCTACGGTTGTGACCCACAAATCCCGCAGCCCAACGAATCCATAGGAGAATTAGACATAGACACTGGCCTACGCACACTAGTATTCCGGTCTACTCCACTTCCACCTATCATCATCGAACAATTATCCTTGTTAGACACAACAGCTAACAAAGCTAGAGAGTTTTGGACTAGGCCAGAGAATCATCCATAGAGTCGACTATATTTACCATCCACCATATGACCCTGTCCGGAGAAATACACGAAACTATCCCGGTCACTTTCCACGTATTCCACAACCTATAGATCGAATCACGCCAGAGCTCGATATTGATTGGAGCCTTCGAGCAGTCATCCTTGCTGACCGATCTATCACACCAGTTCAAGTTAGGAGGGCCTTCTTTGCCTTAGACTCACAAATTCCGCTAGTGCGTATTGAAGACATTAGATTGCCTAACTAGTTTGTCTGCATCTCACATATATTCCATACCCCCACCCTGTCTCAACACGATCTCGCAGAGCATGACTCCGGGAGGTCGGGTGCGAGGAAGAGTCACTTGTAGATTCCCATGCTCGCATGTCACTTTTCCATCATACAAAATTGGTGAACCCGACGTGAAACTTCCTACTTTCTAGTTCGGAGTCATATTATTACGTGTTCTTCCAAGTTAGTATACTTTTCATCTTTTCCGCCTCATTGGCTTTCACCATCACCTTCGCTCCTTCCCATTATTCTGTGGGTATTCATATACCCCCCGAATATGTCGGGATTCGATGCATATGGCAGACCCCTCTTGGGTCTTGAGGCATACTACGCCCAACAAAATAGACAATCATCACCCTCACTCTCAGTATGGGGTGACAACTACTCAACTAACCAGTTGTCAACACAAACTCCGAGAATCAGATATAACTCATCATTTCAAACTGAGGAGTTAGATCAGCTCGCTCAAACGCAACAAACAGAGCCTTCAGGCTCGAATAACATGACGTTCACCGAGAATCTGGTTCATCTCCTCAGATGCTGCTTAGACCACAAATTAGTAGACAATCAGACTCATACCGAGGTTTAGACGATGAATATTTGGTACGTTATGCCAGGAATGACCAACGTTCTCGAAGTATGTATCCACCTGTAGGAGGTTTACAAACACAACCCGAGGTCTCTTTTCAAGAAAATACCTCTATGCCACTGCATATAGGAAATACCCTCGGAGAAACTTGGCAAGATAGTGATCAGTTCATAGCAGGATATCACATGCCTATACAACACCATGGTATACAACAAACGCCACTATGGAAAAACACCGTGACTTCACCAAATGAAGTCATTTCAACTCTAATAGAAAAGGTTAGAGGGTTAGAACTTGCCCAAGCAAGTCAAAATTCACAATTCATGCAAGCAGGAAGTTCCAATCCTCCACACCATCCTAGCCAAGTAGATCTCCTCACAGGAGTAGGCACGTTAGGCATGACTCCTCAGTATTCACAACAAACGCCAACTAGACCCACCATCTCTAACACTGTTCCTCCCGGTCTAGTACAAAACAATCCATTCTGGACAGTACCCGTCATACTTAAACATATACTCCAAATCACCACAAGGGGATATGTTCTCCTCTCCCGGCATGTTTTCTCAAACACAGGTGTTCCCTTATGCCCCTACCAATGCATACGCAACGTCATATCAACAACCCATTCCACCACCGCTCCCTCAACAGGCACCATCAATGGTCGAAAAATATGCGATAGGGACTTACTCAGAATATTTGAAAGAGCCCTTGGATTTCACCATACGAAGCGTCATGCTTCCAAGACCTCTCCCGATTTTCCCAAATACAAAGGTGAGGGAGATCCAAACGCACATATCAAAGCTTACGCTACGGCCATTCGAGAACTACTCCCATGGGATGGGGTTGTTGCTAAAATATTCCCAAAAACCTTGGAAGGCATCGCTCTCGATTGGTATTATAGAATACCTGAGGCTTCCATACATTCGTTCAAACAACTCGTGTCAGAGTTCATCAAGGCCTTCGACATGAACAAATTATTAAGAACAGGAATCAGAGAGTTCTTACACATCAAACAAGAACACAACGAATCTGTCGCCCATTTCATCCAAAGGTGGCATACAGTTCTTTATTCTTCGGCAAGTGCTCCAAACATGGATCAAATGGAACTATGTGATTTATTCCTTCATTCTCTTAGCAGAGAAGTGAAGGAAGAAGTCCAGAAGTTCCCATTAAGAACTTACGATGAAGTACTGGAGAGTGCTCTTCGAATAGATCAAGCAGCAATTGATAGTGGTCGCAAAACATATGGAGCAAACGGGAGGTTAATCACCCCCAACCAGAACACTACAACTTATCCTACTACCACGAACGTCAATCAAGGACCTAAAATCCTTAACAAAAATCGGGGGTAATAACAAGATGGAGTAACCGACCAGCCTAAAAAGGTAAATGTTGTCAATACTCCATCACAAATAAACAACCAACGAAATAACAACTTTACCCCGACAATCAATACAGTGGATTTTAACCATCCAACAACAACAACAACAACAACAATGAAATCCCATACAGGGTCCAAGCCAAAATTCAACTAGGTACCAAAACCAGAATTCAAACCAAAAACAACAAACGCAAAATTTTAATAGACAACGGTTTGATCAAAATTTTGGGCCACAATACACATCAAACCAACAAACTAGGAATTACAATCCTAATTCGTATTGTGGTTTCCACAAAATTTGGGGCCATGACACTAGAACGTGCCGTGACTACAATAAATTCATGCAACGCTTGCCAGATGAACAAAGACAACTTTTCATGGATATGTTCTTGGCAGATCCTACGTCACCAACATCAAATACCTTTTCAGGGGTAGTTTCCCCTCAAAACGCACCCCTGAAGATCTTTAATGATCCACTCCCAAATCACGATAACAACAAGCTAAATCTAACTGGGATGAACAAGGGTGTAATGACAGGAAACAATGATCATGAAGCCTCAACCTCGCTAAATCCATTAGTTGCGCCACAACTAGGAAGTCAGCCACGACCTAAGGTAGTCGGTTTAGTGGAGTTAGACGCGAACTACCCATCGAAGCTATAACAAGGACGTGAGAGTATTTCTCTCAGCCAAGTCCAAGCCACCTGCCAGAGGTAGATGACATCCAACAAATCGTAGTAAAACCTGTGGGTGCCTATGATTTGATTAACGACCTAACAAAAACCTTCTCGCACATTTCATTCTTAGACTTACTAAAGAAACTCTCCCGCTCACACAGGCTGCTCTTTTAGAAGCATTAGGTTTAGGTCATTTAATTAACATCACTCCACCTCCTGAAACATAGGTAAATCATGTGGACTTTGATGTTCATCCTCCAGGGCATGCAGATAGGGACGTCGAATTCATATTCGAGATAAACAAAATGCCGACAGATGCTGAGATCGCACGCCAAGGTGATCCAGCCTTACATTTACAAGTATGGGTTTATAACAACTATGTGAAGCATGCAATGATAGACGATGGGGCAGGTTAACATAGTCCCCTTCTCTTTCCTTCAAAAGCTAGGGTATGGAGAAACCAATTGTTCCACAACTCGAAATACACTAAGGGGCTATGATAGCCTTAAAGCCACCCTCATTGAACTATAATATTACCGGTCACCTTAGGACCCAAAACCATCTTGACTGAGTTTTATATTATAGATCGGGAAACTAACTATAATATGATCCTCGGCCGACCATGGATACACCGCATGAAGGCAATCCCTTCTACACTATTTCAAGAAGTAAGGTTTTTACATTTAGGAAAGATATTTGTGGCCAAAGGTGATCCAAAACCATTCGATGTACACCTAGCTGACTTAAAGAAAAGACCAGGCGTACACTCGGAGTTTGAACTCCCAACAAACCAACTTAATAAACCTACCGACGCAAAAACAAAAGAAAGGTTGGTACCTATGACAGATCTTGAAACTATGAGCCTAGCCAAGGCAACCCCAACCCCCAAAGATGAGGCTAACACTGTAGAAATAGTATCATTAGGAACTACTGCAAAAATCATTGAATTGCTAGAAAAGGATCTACCAATATTCTTACCATTCGATTCAGTAGGCATAGGATATTCCCTAGGTGTTGGTTCTCTTCCAGCAGAGGATCTTTGCATGGTGGAAGTAGAATGCGCAAACACAACAAATGCCCCAACATCTATACTCCCAGCTAAATATTGGACACTCCATTTTGATGGAGCTAGATGTCATTACGGAGTGGGGGCAGGTGTCATCTTTACTTCCCCTGAAGGAAAAGTCTTACCTTTTGCCTTTAAACTAAATTTCAAGTGCACAAACAACGGCGCTGAGTACGAAGCCCTCCTCCTTGGCCTCATCTTAGCTAAGAGAATTGGTGTTGATAACATCAGAGTCTTAGGAGACTCACAATTAGTAGCAAACCAAGTCTCTGAGATATATGAAACCAAAGCCGAGCACTTACAACTTTACAAAAAGTTGTATTAGATTTAAGCAAGGAGTTTGACTTCATATCAATTGAAGCAATCCCGCGAGAGAAAAATCTTCTCGCCGATTCAATAGCAACTTCAGCATCACATTTTACTCCAAGCAATGAGTTAGAGGATACCCGTTTCATGGTATCCCTTCGTGATGAACCATTGATAAAAACAATGACGAATTCTCTTTTAAACGGAAATGAATCTACTATCCTAGACCATGTTGATAGTGATATGGCCACTCTGGATTACTTAAACGCCTATGCGGCACTACATCTCTCCTATCATATGATAGATTTGTCCTTAATCCCACATTCGTCTTCCTACTTCGGAAATCCCATGATGGATCTTCCCTCGGAAATGGAACCTAGCATATACACAGTAGAAAATGGGGATGATTTGGATTTACCTCCAGCCGCCACCTGAGTTTGAAGAAGGTAACGCCTCTCTAATCGAAGAAACGATTGATATTAACATCGGAACGGAAGATGAACCAAGGATATTGAAACTAGGATCCTCGTTAACCCCAGAGGAAATAGAAATACACACTCGAATTCTCAAAGAACATCAGAAGGCTTTCGCATTTAATTATAAGGAAATGACAGGAGTTGCACCCCACATTGCGGTGCACAACCTCGTCACTAAATCTGATGCAAAGCCAATTAAACAAAAATCGAGACCCATGAAACCCAAGGTAGCTCTCATGGTAAAAGAGGAGGTAATAAAACTCCTCCAAGTAGGATTCATCAAGCCAGTCGATTACTCCCAATGGGTATCTAATATCATTCCCATTCTCAAGAAGAATGGGAAGATACGCATCTGCATAGATTTCGAGACATCAACAAAGCGTGTCCTAAAGATGACTTCCCATTGCCATCCATTGATGTCATTGTTGATGCAACAGCTGGGTTTGAACTTTTGTCTCTCATGGATGGATTCTCGGGATACAATCAAATTAAAATATCTGAACAAGATCAAGCTAAAACCACGTTTATAACTCCTTGGGGAACTTATTGCTATGTTGTTATGCCATTTGGTCTCAAGAACGCTGGTGCTACATACCAGTGAGCTATGACATATATATTCCATGATCTAATTCATAAAATCATGGAATCCTACGTAGATGACTTGTTGGCTAAAGCCAAAAGTGTTGTGACCATCCGGAAGTACTCCGCGTCATTCTCTCACGTCTGATAGAATATGAGTCACGCTAAATCCTGAAAAATGTGTCTTTGGTGTAACAGGAGGGAGGCTCCTAGGTTACATCATATCATCACGAGGGATAGATGTTGACCCAACCAAAATTTGGGCTGTCCTCGAAATGGTCCCACCTTCGGATGAATCTGGAATCAGGTCATTTCTCGGAAAGTTGGGTGCAATCCAAGATTCATCCCGGACTTAAGTTTCACCATTCATCCAATCAACAATTTACTCAAGAAAGACTATAGCATTGATTGGACTGAAGATTGCAATGAAGCTTTCAACGCAGTTAAGTGTTTCTTGTTGTCACCACCTACGCTAATGCCACCTAAACTAGATCACCCGTTAATTTTATATTCACGAGCTACCAATGTCTCGCTAGCCTATATGTTGGCTCAAGAAGACGATGACAAGAGAGAACGTGTGATTTATTTCATTAGCCGAACGTTGCTCGACTATGAAACACGTTATACACAAGTAGAACGAGAATGCCTCGCCATAGTCTTTGCAACCAAACGCTTAAGACACTATATGCTGAATCAAGAAACAAGGGTCATGGTAAAAACGGACCATTTGTGAACTTTTCTCACGCAAGGGTCCTTATCTAAGAAGGCTGGACGTTTTATAACCTTAATGGGAGAATTCAAATTAACATTTGTAAATCAGAAATCAGTTAAGGGACAAATCATCGCAGATTGGTTAGCTGATAACCCATTAGATGGAGGTGATCTAGTAGATCTAGATTTTCCAGATGAGTGTGTATACTACATCGAAACCCGACCCTCTATCTCTGAGTGTCCCTGGTACACTGATATCATTAATTATATCATGGACCATATGTATCCAGAAGGGGCTACACCACAACAAAGAAGGTGGTTACGTATTATCGTAGCTAAATACATCATTATAGAGCAAGTGCTCTATCGGAAAGCATTCGATGGAATGCTTCTAAGATGTGTCGACGCAGAAGAATCCAAGAAGATTCTCCATGAATCTCACAGTGGAATGTGTGGAGGCCACTTCGGTGGCCATGCCACCACTCGTAAAATACATCGAATGGGCTATTTCTGGCCTACTCTAGAACACGACGCAGTAGAGTTCAGTACGCAGTGTCATAAGTGCCAAGAATTCTCCCATGAGATCCACATGCCGGCACAAGCTCTGCAACCAATCGCTACTCCATGGCCCTTTTCTACATGGGGCCTAGATTTAATAGGGAAATTCTCTCCCTCATCCACAGATGGCCATAATTTTATAATCACGGCCACCGAATATTTTACCAAATGGGTAGAGGCTATGCCTCTTACTACTGTACCTGGTTCTGTAATCGCCAAGTTCATTTTGAACCAAATCATTTGCAGGTATGGTATCCCACAAATCATTATCTCCGATAATGGAACTTCTTTTAAGAATGAAGAGGTTCGCGAACTATGCAATAAATTTAAGATAAGCCATCATACGGCTTCCTTGTATTACCCTCAAGCCAACGGACAGGCTGAAGCGACGAATAAAACACTAAAAGCCATTCTCCTTAAAACGGTGAAAGAAAACAAACGAGATTGGCACTTGAAGTTATATCCGGCCTTATGGGCCCACCGAACCTCAATAAGAACACCAACGGGAGCAACTCCTTTCTCACTAGTATTCGGGGCAGAGGTAGTTCTCCCGCTTGAGGTTGAAATACCCAGTCTCCGCATTTCATTACAAGGGATTCTGGATGAAGACGCTTACAGAGAAGCACGTCTTTCCCAACTAGAAAGCCTAGATGAAGCTAGGTTAGATGTGAAACAATGGCATAGAGTCTATGCTGACCGGATGTGCCGGCAATATAACAAGAAAGTCTATGAACGTGACATATATGAAGGTGATCTAGTTCTAAGGCTAGACAACCGGATCGACAAGAAGACCGTGAAGGAAGGAAATTCCGCCTAAATGGTTGGGCCCATACCGAGTCATGAAGGACTATGGAAATGGTGCATACCTCTTATGTACGCTAGAAGGTGAGGAATTTGGTGAAACAGTCAATTCCCTGCACCTCAAGCGGTTCTACGTAAGCTAGCTACTATACTATATATATATATATATATCTACATTGCATCTTCATATAGATTAGGATCATATTGTCCGCTTGTTTCATACACAAATTGTGATCAAGGAATCTATTCTCAAAGCAATTCATTACAAACTCATGATGTTGTTGGCATAAAAACTTTAATCATACTTCTCCATTTTCATGATATCATCAAATTATCTCGGAATCATTTTATCAAATAAAGCTAGACATGACAAAGTCTTAACGGTAACCATACCAAGATCTGCAAGTTTATTCTCACTTTTGGTTTCTTCTTAGGGTAGGTGTCTTGCCTATGGTCTGTTCTAGAAGCTTCATGGTGTCACATCTATCCCATATGTATATCTCTTTGGAAATAAACACATACTGACATTTTACTCAAATAAACAAGTCAAACATTGATCAAACAGAAAATTTTAATTTTACACATTTCCTTGCCCCACCAACCTTTGGTGATGAGCTTGCATCTCTTACTAGTGACGTAGGGTTGGGAAAGGATGGAAATGCCCTTACTCGCCTATGCTTTTCCCATGGTGATAAACCCACGCTTCTTACTAGTAGCATGGGGCAAAGTGTAGGGGGTCCTCTTGACAAATAAATGCAAAAGGTCATACACAAACAATTCAAACCTTGAAGCTTTGAGTCAAAAACAAATGAATCAGATGTTCAAGATCCCAAGAGAGTTAAAATCCTAAAAACCCAGATTTTGTCTACCATGTGGCCATCTAAGGATCTAAGTCTGGATAAACCGCAAAGCAAGTTGCATCCAAAACTATGAAGTCACTCGCGTGGAGTGGACTTGTGGTATCCTAATTTGGTTCCACCAAAGCTTTGTCTATCTTCCATCACTATCATTTCACTACATCTCATAACTTGTGCCCTTCCCAACTCTTGGTGATAAGCCCTCGCATCTTACTAGTTGCGTGGAGTTGGGGGTAGGGGCAGGTTTATCTGTTCATCGTACCGGTTTATTTTCATCACTTTGCCAAAACAAATATGAAGTATCCAAAATTGCTTACAGAAACTAAGATTCAAAATCACATTATATCTACATCATCATATATCAGCATCATGAAATACAAAAAAGGAAAGTAAAACACTTGCATCATTTGTTCACCATTGCATACATTCTAAAAACATATAAACATACATCATAGTATACATAAGGAAACTGGAAATAGAAAGTGAGCCATGAATGCCAAGAGTTTGATCCAGAACAAATATACATATATATAAATGATCAACGTTTATGTACAATGCCATCATGCACTAGGCATGGTCAAAATGCTCAAAGAGCCCGGATATACAAAAGAATGTATCATACAAAAAACTACGAGAGCCAAGTGGCTTCTCAATCCCTACGAGACCCCTCTGAAGGCGCACGCCCACGCCTAGGACTCGGCTACGCCGGCGCTCTGAGTGCACAGAGGGCTCAGGATCCCGAGGGGCAGCCGCGGTCTCACCACGAGAATGGCTCCTCATCAGGCGCTCGGCCATCCTATACCCCGCTAACTCTGTGTGGAGAGTCGATACCATCCTGGCCACATGCCAGACTGGGGCGAAGACATCAGTATGTCTACCGGCTGCTCAAGGCTCCCCGCATCCATGGACAACTCTGCACGGGTCCTCTCCATGGGGATCATCAGGGTATCAGTGCATACCCTGCGAATCAAATCTCGCCACTCATCGGCGGTCTCTGCAAACAAAGGAGAAAACAAATTAGAAACCAAACAAGAAATTAAAAATACAAGATAGCAACTAAGGAGATCCTAACAAAGAAATGAACATTAAAAGGGAGAGAGGGTAACTTACTCGGATCACCAGGCCTCCAAGATGGATCTATGGGATCAGCGCCCACCATGATGCCGCTACCGACTGAGGGGCTGCTCCTGTGGCTGGAGCAACGTAAGCACCCCGCAACAGACTCATCCTCCCCATGGCCCTGGGAGAGTGGCTCCTCTGAAACCAGAGTCACCCTCTCTGCACTCTGCTCGGCCCTCTCCGCCTGCATGATATCCTGGGTGTCGTGCCACTCAGGATCACTGTCCTCGGTCTCCTCCTCTATCTCTCCCCCTGTAAACTCCTCAGACTCGGAGTCTACCTCAATGGGGTCATCGCTGCTATGGGCAGGACCGCGGCGATCTGAAGCAAAGGTGCCTGAGGCGCACCGGCTCTCCCTCTGGCACGTACTATCCTCCTGGCTGCAATAGGAATGCCAGGAGTAACCACTGTCCAACCCCGGCCTCTAGGCCCCCCTCTGGCCTCTCGGACTGATCTGTATACTGGCGCCACTGGGGGAAGCATACCCATGTATGGTAAGCCAAACTGCTGAGGAACTCGGCCAAAGGGGTGCATCTCCACTCGCCCCACTCTATCAATAAGCTGCCCTGTGGTGGAGCAGGAGATCAAGGTAAGAGCCTCCTCGCCCCATATACCTGCCATAGTCTGGTATGGTGTGGCCTCCATGTCGGCAGTAGTCAGGGAGGCAACTGGCTGATGAGGTGCTCTAAGCACCGACATGTCTGTCCATCTGGCTGCCCTCACAGCTCCGGGGTCTGTCACCTCTACACCTCTGCCGTAGGGGATGAAGTGCTCATAGACCCAACTCATAACCAGGGTCGGGTGGCTCAAGGACTGCCCCTGTAAATGGACTACCCTGTATAAGTCATGGTAGGTGGTCCCAAGAATGTCTGCTCCCCAGGCATATATCCGACCGTGTCCCTCTATCTGTGCAATAATAGGGGACCAGCAGTATAACAAAGTATCTCCTCCCTTGTCCCCGATCAGTCTCGAGGCAAGGATCCCCATGATAGCCTGGTGAAGTAAGGGGATGGGCAAAGTAGGAATGGATCGAACTCTAACCCCCTTCTTCGACCCCGTGGAGATGACTGCATCTCCCATATATGTAGCCCACTGTGCAATCTGTGCCCGTGAACCTGCTGTCTCTAAGGTGAGTCATCTCCCAATAATCGGGACCCCCAGAATGCGATAGACATCCTCCAATGTAATAGTCCACTCACCGCGGACCCCTGGCAATCGGAAGGTGTTCCGATCTGCATCCCAGTATGAGAACAAGTCACAAAGGATGTGACTAGATGGTGTAACATGGGGCACGCGTGAAATGCGTAGTATCCCAGCCCGCTGAAGAGTGTCCTCCTCATCCTGTGAGAGGGCATCTAGTACCCCTGGGAGCCAATCACACTCCCTCTCTCTACTCCACCGGATATACTCCTCTCTCGCCTGCATACACCCAAAAACACACAAAACAGAGCAAGTTAGCATCCGAGTAACACTGGAAAAGTCACGAAAACACGTAGAAATGCTAGAAAAGCAAAAACAATTTCAAAAAGATGATCCTTTTGCATTCTGTGCAAAACCGCCGCCCTGAGCAGAGAGGCGGTTTTGTAACCGCCGCCTTAAGGGCGGTGGTCATGTAACCGCCACCCTGAACAGGGCGGCGGTCATGTAACCGCCCCTGGGCAGGGCGGCGGTCGTGGTCCGAAAACCCACGTGGGTTTTTAAACTTAAAAAGCCTAAAAAGTGCAAAAAATGACCATTTTACCTAAAAACAAAGCCTACCCAGTAGGCGCCCCCCTAGGTGGACCTTTTAACACTAACATTTTCAAAAATTACCCCCCCATGACAAAATATTTAGCATTTCAAATTTAAGGGGGTAAAAAGGATAAACTGAAGAAAACTAACCATGTGATCTCACGGGTCGATGTTCCGCACGTGGAGGCATGATCGCTATCTCGTCACGGACGTTTGACTCTACTCACGCAAGAAACCGTCACCGTGGGTCCCAGAGCTCAAAATCAATCAAATCGACTCGCACAAATGAATAGGAAAATGGGCCCACTTTCATATATATAGCGCCCGATTCATTTTAAATGACTTTTTCACAGGTTTGGAGCGCCGACGGAGGTAAGTTCCTATCCCCGCACAAATGGTACGTTCTCATTCCCTATTATTTTAGCATTTATTTTTCAAACTATTGTGTCTATCTGCACTTGAGTTCTCTTTTTTTTTGCAGGTAGCGGGAATTTTGGATGGCGTCATTTCAACACACGGATGTATCAGGTATAACTTCTAACTTCCCATTTCGGGACCGCCATACTGACCCACCATTTTACGCCTCTTCATGGCTAAAACGCTTCTCCGAGGGGGCAATATGTACGTACCCAAAATTGTAAGGTATTGTACTGCCGGAACAACGTGACACGTGCCCCAATGATGATACAGGTCTCCTCGCAAGGTGTTTGGGATCCGGAAAAGCTCTCCAAGTATGTGTTAACATCCCGCATGCCCCGCTTAGCCCCCGCGTGCTTTGTTTTTCTCTTTTCCTCTCTTTTCTTGGCCTTTTCTCTTCAGTAATGAAACCGCCGCCCTGCCTGGGCGGTGGTCTCGTGACCGCCGCCCTGAACAGGTGGCGGTCCTCAGAACCACCGCCCCGCTCTGGTGGTGGTGGTCCTTTACGCATTTTCCTAGAAAGCTCTTTTAACACGACTCACGTAATTTCAATGTTTTACCAGCTTTCTTTCACCGCCATAAGCTTGCATTTATGATTCTGGTTCCCTGGAATAGTGTTTTGCCATTGTTTATAGTTTAAGAGTTCCATTTGGTTTTTACCTTGGGTAAATGCAAATGCTATAAATAGTTGGCTTGTGCTCAAGCAAATGGCCCCTCAAAATTTGCCTCTGATTTCTCTTTGCAATAGATTTAGTTTTCATTTTGCTTAGAATGCTTAGTTTCTTTCATTGCATGCTTAGTTAGCATTGTTTTACTGTTAGTAAGCCACATATCCATCTTGTGCAAAGTACTACGTTGTTATTTTATCCAATCCATTGGAATAAAATAGTCTGTTTACCAATAGGAAGCCATTAAAGTTGCAGGTTTTCTCCTCAAACAGGATAGTTTCAGGTTCTGGACGCTTTATGTTGCATGACTCGCAATAGATCCCGCTAGGAATTCGCATAAGCCAAGCTCGTACTCTTGCGCTATCCCTCTCCTACTCGCATTGTATCAGGCAAGATTTCGAGCTGCCTTTATCCCAATATCTACTTCTGTTGATGCTAGCATTACACGCTTTTCTGGATCCACGTGAACACGAAGGAACGAGGAGATCACACTGAGGGGACAAGATCACACACACCATCGGATTCGCCACTGTTCTGCGGAATCCAGGTTCTAGCTTTCAAAGTTCTAGTTAGAATCATATCAAATAGAGTAGTTAATTGCTTTATTTCAGTTAATTCTACTCTCGATATTGCCAGGGAAGCTATGGGGATTGATAGTTTCTGAGAAACTATGATTCACTCCTCACTTCTGAGGTAGGATCGAGAGCCTTGCAAATAGATTAGATGAGCTATTTCATTGTTTAGAATAGATCTACAAATACATGCACAAATAGCTACACTCGGTTATTTTGTTTGTTTTAAGTTATTATTTTAGCTGTCAATTCTAGATATTTTAAATAGCTGCTTTCTTAAATTCATAAAGCTCGTCAAAAAACACAAAAATAGAAATCATATATGCTATAGATACACTTCACATAGTTAAATTTCATTTTACTGTAGTTTGTTTTACATTGTTGCTTTTGTATGACAATCACGGGACCTAGAGAGCCCAGGGAATACGTATTCGAGCCAATCGTGCCTCAGCCCAATCTCATCACAGCGATAACTGATATAGACCAAAATCTTAGGATCCAAGTCTTCCGAACAACGGTAAGCTTGCAACAAATCAATTCCCAGTTGAGTGGGTTAAACGTAGAAGACGACCAAGCACACACGTTTTGGTCAAATCAACCAAACTACAGATTACCCTAGGCAACATTCATATGACTGTAGAAGGGCTTGAAAGAGAACAAACATTTGGTTGTGATCCTTTGGTCCCACAGCCAGGCGCAGGAGACACTCTTACAGATATAGATACTAGCCTAAGAATTCAGGTTGCGCGAACGCCTGTAAGATATTCTGAGAAAATCACACAGTTATTGATCCTAAATATAGAAGTTGAGAAAGCATACGATTACTGGATACTAGGGATTAGGACTTGATTTCACGCATGACCATAACAGGTCCACAACAACTAAGAGTCTACGGTTGTGACCCACAAATCCCGCAGCCCAACGAATCCATAGGAGAATTAGACATAGACACTGGCCTACGCACACTAGTATTCCGGTCTACTCCACTTCCACCTATCATCATCGAACAATTATCCTTGTTAGACACAACAGCTAACAAAGCTAGAGAGTTCTGGACTAGGCCAGAGAATCATCCATAGAGTCGACTATATTTACCATCCACCATATGACCCTGTCCGAGAAATACACGAAACTATCCCGGTCACTTTCCACGTATTCCACAACCTATAGATCGAATCACGCCAGAGCTCGATATTGATTGGAGCCTTCGAGCAGTCATCCTTGCTGACCGATCTATCACACCAGTTCAAGTTAGGAGGGCCTTCTTTGCCTTAGACTCACAAATTCCGCTAGTGCGTATTGAAGACATTAGATTGCCTAACTAGTTTGTCTCGCATCTCACATATATTCCATACCCAAGTCTCCCAACTTCCGCTTATGACCCAACTCATCAAGTAACTCACAGAGCCAAATCATCTCCTTACTTGCCTCTATGGCAGCAATATACTTAGCCTCTATGTTTGAAAAATCCACAACCTTTTGTAACCGTGAAATCCAACTCATCGCTATATCACCAACCATAAATACATAACTTGTCGTGCTCCTCCTGCTATCCAAATCTCCTACCATGTATGAATCTACATAACCATGCAATGTAGTGTCTCGATCCACCGAAACACAATGTTGCTCCCATGGTCCCTCTCAAATACCGAAGGATCCACTTCACTTCCTGCCAGTGCTCTCTACCTGGATCACTCATAAACCTACTCACTGCTCCCACTACATGGGAAATGTCAAGCCTAATACATACCATAGCATACATCAAGCTACCAACCGATGAGTGCAGTACACGCTAGACATCTCGATTTTTCCTCCTCGGTCTTAAGACTACGATCCTTTAATAATTTAAAGTGACCTACCAAAGGGGTACTAACTAGTTTAGCATCCTACATACTAAACCTTTCCAAGACCTTATTTATGTACTCTTCTTGAGATAACACCAGCTTCCTCTCTTTCCTGTTCCGAGTTATTCTCATACCAAGGATTTTTTTTTGCTACCCCCAAATCCTTCATAGAAAAGGAGTCACCTAGCTTCTTCTTGAGTACCTTTATTTCTTATATGTTCTTCCCTACAACAAGAATATCATCCACATACAGGCATAGAATAATATAACTACCATCAAGAAACTTCTTGATGTACACGCAATGGTCTAAGTGACACCTGGAGTAACCCTGCTCCTGCATAAAATTGTCAAACTTCCGATACCACTATTGTGGAGCTTGTTTCTCGGCAATACAAGCTCTTCTTCAATTTGCACACTAACATCTCCTTCCTTTGACCTCATAACCTTGTGGCTGATGCATATAAAATTCCTCCTCTAACTCACCATGAAGGAATGCAGTCTTCACATCCAATTGCTCAAAGTGTAGGTCTTCTACTACTACTAAACCAAGAACAAGGTTCTAATAGAAGTCATTTTAACAACATGAGAAAAAAGTTCATCAAAGTCTATACCTTTCTTCTATGAAAATCCTCTTGACCACCAACCGAGCCTTGTATCTTTCCGCCTCCATCTTCCTCTCTTCGATTCTATACACCCACTTATTCTCGCAATGCTCTCTTGCCCTCGGGTAGCTCCACTAGATCCTAAGTCTTGTTTTCCATAAGATATCTATGATCTTCATCCATGGCCTACTCCCACTTCTTATTGGCATCCACCTACACTTGCTTCCTCAAAGCACTCTTTGGCTCTCCATGTCAAGTGAGCAATAAATAATTCAAAGATGGAGTAAATCATTCGTGTTCCCTTCTTACCTAGAAGACCTTCTCACCTCGGGAGTTTGGAGTTCCCGATGAGTAGGTTCTGAACTCGGTTGTGCCGGAACATGCCGCACCTGAACCGGCCCCTGGACACCTTGCAGTCCGCATGTCCTCTAACACTGTATTATTTCTTTGATTCCTCTTTTGTTCCTATAATCGATCTTTATACATTACTTTTTCATTAAAGACAATATCTCTAGACCAAAATATTTTCTTGTCCTTAAGGCTCCAAACACGAGGAAACCAAAGTCATTATCACCATATCTAGCAAAGGTGCATTTCTCATACTTAGCCTCTAACTTGGTGCTATCATCTTTATCAATGTGAACAAATACCTCACATCTAAATAATCTAAGAAATGAGTAATCAATTTTCTTACCAGATCTAGCCTCCTCGGGTGTACCTCCATCCAAAGCCAAGAGGGTCCTTTGTTAATCGGGATAAACAATTGTGCTCATCGCTTCCACCCAAAACATGAGTGGCAGCCCCACATGTAATCTCATGCACCTTACACGCTCCATGATTGTCTGTTCATTCTTCTCTCGATACTCCATTTTCTTGTGGAGTATTTGGAACCCGTTCTTTTCTGTGGATCCCATTTACCAAATAGTAATCAATAAATTCATTGCTGCAATACTCCCTCCATTATCCAAATGAAACATTTCAACTTGATACCTATTTCATTCTCAACCAAGGCTTTCCATCTTTTGAAAGGTTTCAAACACATCGATTTCTTTCTAAGGCAATATACCCAAACATTTCTAGTTGTATCATCATGAAAGTGATATAATAACATGAACCACCAATAGAGTTTTACCTTAGCTAGCCCCCATACATATGTATGCACTAAATCCAACTTCCCTCCTTCCCGGTAGGTCCAACCTTGAGGAATCTCACCCACTTCTATTTTCCATAAACACAATCCTCACGCCGTAAGTCTACATATAATCCTTTAATTCAGAAACCTGTCCTTTATAATCTGCATGCCCTTTAACTCATATGACCAAGTCTCTCGGTGCCACAAAGTTGCATCTCCATCTGCAGCAACTAAATTACAATAATCAGCACCACTTTGGTTAAATAAAAGTACCAGTTTTCTTACCTCTTGCAACCACAAGATCTCCCTTGGTAACCTTCCAAGAATCCATGTAAAATAAACCTGATCGCACAACCATCACTTTGCCTAGTTGACCCGCTGATATCAAGTTCCTACTCAACATAGGCACATTCCGACATCCTTAAGTAGCCATGTGTTCCCATTCTACATTTTCACCCGAACACAACCTTTCCCTAATATTCGCATGGTTCATCATCACCAAGATATACATGTCCAAAATCTCTTGAACAAAATCAAGTAAAGTAATGTCTATGTGGGGTGGCATGGAAAGAAGCCCTGAATCTAACACCCAAGACTCAACAATATTATCTAAAGAAAGAATTAAGGCATCCTAAAAACATCACCTACTGCCACATTTACCTCTTTAGTTTCCTCCTTGTTCTTCTTATCCCGAAGAGCCCAACAATCTTTCTTAGCATGACCAACCTTCCCACAATGCCAACATTCTAACTTACTCTTGGACTTTGACCTTCCACAATCATTTGAATTCCCACGGTTACCTTTCCCTCTGTTCTTTTGTCTCCCTCTACTCTCCATTGTCAAAGCATTTCTAGAAGTAGAAGAATATCCTATACTCTTCCTTCACATTTCCTTGCTTAAGATCACACCTATTACATCCTCAAACTTCAACTTTGAATTATTAGAGACTAAATTACTTACAACCATAACCAAGTTGTCCTGAAAATATCTGGTAAAGAGCACAAAATCAACAAAGCCCTCACCTCATCATCAAAGTCAATTTTATTGAGTTTAACATACAACCGTATTAAATTCATTCAAATGAACAAAAATAGAACCATTCTTAGACATCTTCATATTAAATAACTTTTTCATCAAAAATATTTTATTAGAGGAAGAGGGTTTTTCATATAAATTCCCCAACGTACTCATGATACTTTCTATGGTCTTCTCCTACGATATACTTAAAGCAACCAAAGATGTAAGGCATAACCAAATTGCCCCAGAGTTCCTTTCTATCCAACAACTCCCAATCCTCATCCGACATGGCTATAGGTTTCTTTGCTTTTCCATCTAAAGGAACATGGAGGTCCTTTTGATATAAGTAATCCTCCATTTACATTTTCCACAAACCAAAGTTCTATCCATTGAAATTCTAATGAGGCCATAAAATTTCTCCGTGATTTACCACTTCAGAAAAAAACCACCAAAGCTCTAATACCAGTTGTTAGGAATTAGAGAACAAATATGCAGAAACAATTCCTCAAACCACAGTAGTAGGAAACTATATAGCATAATTATACATGCAGAAATATAACAACATAAATAAATAATGCACAAAAGAATACAAGACAAGATTTAACATGGTTCACCCAATGTGGGATACGTCCACCAATAACTTTCTCATATTTTATTATCAACAAGAGTAAAACAACTCTCACAGTCTTCTCTCAATTATGAACTCACAACAGAATTCCAAAGATGCTAAACCACATCTAAACCACAATTGACACCCAATTTCTTAACCTTGATCACTCTTGATCACCTCTTGATCACTAAGACTCAAGACCTCTTAAACACACAAGATATCTTTAAGATACCCTAACACCTCTATTTATAATATTACAATCCTTTAAGAAGTCCAAAATCTGACCCTAGAAGTTTGAAAGTCATGACCTTTCATCTTCCCACGGCTAGAAAAGAAATTGTCATGACCTTTCATCTTCCCATGGCTGGAAAAGAAATGGCCATGACCTTTCATCTTCCCAATTCAAACTCCACACTTCAATACTAATTTGAGAAGATGAAAGACAAGCTCCACACCCCAACATCATCATCATCATAATCACCATCATATATGAAATCATGTAAACATATTATCCATGAGTATAACAATCAAAAAGAACTAAAATCATCACCATCATATATATATATATATATATATATATATATCAAGGTTTTCATTGTCCACATGTCCACATAATAAAAAAATTTCATACATAGGAAAAAGGGCTTCTATGAGCCTACAATCAAACTATAAAGTCCATCAAACTAGGATCGGGAGTGCCTCCCACTATAGCACCACCGGCTCCTCCCGTATTGTCATATCCTTTTTAGAGGTCTCCAATATGGGTGCCCCACACTTATTACACTATCATTGGGCCTATTTGTTTCGTGGCGCCCCTAGTGGGTAGGCTATATGATCAATGTACAAAGTGGCGTCAGGAAGGTAGTTCTTAATGATCATATCCACATAATAGTCCCTCTCTACTCTCATAGCCTCATAATGGGACACCGCAATCATACGGTAAGGTGTTACGTATGCTCCTCTTTCTCTAACTAATGGCTGATAACTCCGTTCATCAAAATAGAAGGCCCCGTGATCCCCAAGGCCTTCCTGAAAGTATATCACTCTAACTCTTGTACATGTCTCTATCAGGAAGAGACCAATACAAGTTGATGGAGCCCATCATGTTCTACAATCAATCCATCTCTCTCACCAATAAAGTGTCCCACACTCCCACTAAATCATCTCGCTCTTTGTGAGCAGTTAAGATCTCTCTTGCCTCACTATGACCTTCTCGACCGTCCTTGTAGGAAACATCTAGAGCTATAATAACATTAGGTTAAACTCTCTCCTCATCAACCTCACCACCCTCCTCGGCTCCTCCCTCCGATTGAGCTCCGCACTCGTCTAACCGATGATGGTATCCCTCTCGCATGCCCTCATCCAAAATCCTCAATGAGAAATTTGGACCACCAAGTAGAAAAATTTGGGGTGAGCTTCCTGCATTATCAATTAGTACCACATAACCATCCTCATCTAGACCTATCACACCTAGCTACTCAATAATAGGTGTTTTCCTATCACAACTACCTATCTAGTGTTGGTATGCCCATCCTCCCACCTATATAAAGCTGGATCCTCAAGTATGTCATGAACTAACCCAAACCGTCCTCATCACCCGACTAAAGTGTATTAAATCATCCTTCCCATCCCTCGTGGCCCTGAGACCTAGATATCCTATCAGTAAATACAATAGATCCTCGAAAACTATGACCAATCCTTAAAACCACATACAACCGCTAGATTACATCGCTAACTAACCTGTAATCAAGATATCAAGTCTCTATAATAGGTAATCCCCTTAGCCTTCCTCACTCGCCAAGAATCATGCTCCATCTCATAAATCATGGTGTTATCCAGTCTACCCCTTAGAAAAATTAAACTCTTCAGACGTGACTCACACTGAGAAAAAATGAGGATCAATTGTCATGGGAGCTCACATTTTCGGTTTGAACCATGCAAATCGAGTGAAGCATGCCGAGCACATTACAAAGGAGTTTAGGAAATGAAGAAGCTCCAAAGTCTGAAATTCAGATTTTGGAGGTGATGTCGTTTCAAAGGTAGGTCCAAGAAAAATGCAGGGGACTTGGTGGAAAGAAGTGCACTAAGGAGAAAAAGGTTTGAAACCCGAAGTCTGAAATTTTGGAGTTTCAGAGTTTCAAAGCTTTAGAGCTCATAAGTAAATAGTGAAGCGTGGGGAGAAGAAAAGTATGAAAATCTGAAGTTTAAAATTTAAACTTTGGGCTTTTAGGATTTCAGAGGTTTCATGTGCCAAGTGGATAATTTTGTCCCAAAAGTCCCTGAAACCCTAAAATCAATTCCTAAAATCCCAAAACCTCGAAGTCCGAAATCCCAAACCATGAAAGTTGAAGTCCTGAAACCCCAAAACTGTGAAGTGCCTAAAAATCTTGGAACGCCAAGTCCCGAAATCCCTCAAAACTGAACCCTTGAAAATGATGAAAAGGTCTGGAAAACCCAAAGTCATAATTTCAAACTTTGGAGTTTCAAAATTTAAAAAAATTCTTGAGCGATGAACAATGTCACACAACATGGTTTCAGAGTTTAAACTCTAAAGTCTGAATTTTAGACTTTGGAGGTTCGACATTTTAGAACTCTCAAGTTGACTTGAGTAATGAATAGTAACCTAAACTCCGAAATCAAAATGTCAAAGTTCCCGAACCCGAAAATCTAAAATTTTGGATTTGGGAGGTTGTGATGCAAGTTCAGAGTCCAAAAAAATAGAGCCAACAACTCGCATTTATTACAGTATGGCACCCCCATCTTTAGATGGCCATAAATTTTGACTAGATATAAAATGATTTACACCAAATCAGACTTTTAGAGGGTGTTTCAAGATTTCTCACCTACCAAAATGATGAGGTATGGGCTTCTTTTCTTCTCTAACAAGGAAAAGTACATGGAGGTATGGGTTTTACAATGGTACCCATCATTGTTGTAGGTGATTTTAATGCATTTTTGGGTGGTTGAAGAAATATTTCAAATTATTCTCTCTCCCTTCTCTCATTCTTCCTATATATTGTAAGGAGGGGATCATTTCAAAAGGTTGGATAATATTGCTTTATACCCTCCCTTCTTCTCTTGTCTATAAGTGAATTTTTGGAGTTCAAACCTCCCATTCAAGTTGTAATGCAAATTAGTGCCTCTTGGCCATTGTAATGCATCTGTATCAAATATGTGGAGCAATAATATAAGTATTTGGATGAAGTTCAACCCTCTCTTGTGTTCATTACATTCTCCTGATCTCTCATTGCAATTTTGGTTAACTATGCATGTTAAATTATGTTGCATATTTAATGGTTTGTGTTTAATGGTGAATGAATTCATAACATTGGTTGATCTATGTAGATGTTCATCCTCTTCAATTTTATTGGTTTTCATCTCCATGCAAAGCAGGTGTTTAACATTCCTTTTAGTGCATCACCTCCTGTAGCTTAGGTTTAATTTATTGTAATCTTTTCAACCATGTCTCCTTGGCAAGTTAGAGTAGATTTTAGGATAGATCCTCTACAATTTGAGTGTGTGTATCAAAATAGAGGAATAAGAACTGACCTTCATCTAGATATATTTCCCGATCAAAAGTCCCACACTTTGGGAAAAGCTCCATGTTATGCAATCACACTGATAATTTCAATCTATTGAGTTGCAAATTTCAAGGGTGATGTGATTTCACATCAACACCTAGGTGCCTCACATCGATAATACTAGGCAAAAGTGAAAATGGATGAGCAATGGAAATGTGCTCATGGGCCCAACATTGCAAAGAGAAATCCAACATCAATCCCATAGAACTTGTGGGTCATCCAAGCCCACAAATCTCTATATGTCTGTGCTAACAAGGTAGGATCCCACTCAAAGACTATACGGTGCTCCATCATCTCTGTAAAAACCCTTGTCATCATCCATGGGAATCATCCACCTCCTAAATTTGGTAGTGTGAAACATGAAATGCCCATCATCATCATGGTAATTAGTGGAAAACCTGCTCTCTCAGACTCATATAGGGCTTGATAATCGAAAGATCCCGAGGAGTATCTCACACCTTGGGCCTCATCTTCGTACAATCACTACATGGTATCTCCTCTCTCTACATCTGAAATACAATAAACATACAAAATCGACAAGGCAGGTGTGAAAATGTAGGCGGTCAAAAAAGTATTGGTGGAAGGATTCCACCTCTCTAGCAATGCAAGTATCAAGTTATGGAATCTATGAATCTGCCTATAAAATCTCATCCCACCAAATCCTACATCCTCCAAATGATCCCAATCATCATCAGAAAAATCCTCCCGATCTCATCTAACATCAAGGGGATATGATCTCAGAATCCTCATAAAACACAAGCCTCATAATCAAACATGTGTAATTTTAGGGATGCGTATGATGAAGCATTGAGACTTGAAGAAGACCTTGTTTAGTAGGAGTGTCGTTACAAGAATTTCCTTGAATACTTGGAGGAATTCTACCACACTACTTCATAGCTTGAGTTCCATAGCCATATCAACATATCTAGCACCGACGCCACATTTTCTCACCTTTACAACACCCATGAGGATGATTCGACTTTTTTGTTAAGGACCACATATCTGTTCCTAATTCTTACCTTACCGAGGAAGAGGAAGAAATAGTTGATTTTGTAGCTTCTAACATATCTAAAAATTTGTGCATGCACTGTAGAGTCTGAATTATGGATTTAAATCATGACTAATGTTAGCTATATGTATCTAGTCTAAATAAGTGATAATCACACTCCTATCTTATCACTTTGTAAGCACAATCATAAGTACTAATAAAATCTCAAGTGTTTCCTAAGAAATAACATTATCTTGATATGATTTGTAGCCTTGTTTATAGGAAAGTGTTTACATGAAAAAGGTTTTTGATCCATTGTTTTAAAATGGTGCGTAAATATACATAATCGATAACGCAGGTATCCTAGAAACTCCATCATACTAAGGTCAAGATTGGTTGTTACCCCCTTGAATCAATCAATAAACCAAGGTAAAATCCATGTTAGACACTTCGGGAGAGGAGGTTACTGATAAAACTCTTGTTCCCATTGTTCTAAGAGAACTTCCTCCTTCTTACCACATTTTGTGACAACACTAAACTTGTCAGATCAAACAGATTACTTTTGAAAAGTTAGTGAATCTACTGCAATAAGAAGAAGTAATGTACAACAAAGATGATGAAGAGGAGCAGGCACTATCTTCTCATTAGAAACAAAAGGGAAAATCTCATTCTTCTCAAAATTCCCAAAAATAGCATCAGCAAGGGGAAAAGCAAAAGAAGAAATGTCTATCTGTAAAAGAGGACATGAGTTGAAATATTGTTGGTTCAATACATATAAGAAAGGTTCATCAAGAAATTCTAGACCTCAAAATCAACAATCTCATCAGGGACAGTCATACTACAAGCAAGGGCAAAAGAAGGGGAATTGGCGAAGAAAACCCCATCAGCAAGGTAATATAGTTGAGCAAGAAGATCATTCAGAAAATGAGGACTTCTTGTACACTTCTCATTCCAGTGAACCATCCACATCATCTAGTGTTGTTTGGTATGTTGATTCGGGAGCCACTCGACACATGACCGGGCACAAAGACTGGTTTATTACCATGAGGGACACACCTTCGAAAAATCATGTTTCATTAGGTGATGATTCTTCTTACACAATACAAGGTATTGGGAACATTTATCTACCTCTTGGTTCACGAAATTATAGATTAACAGATGTATTATATGTCCTTGGGTTAACAAAGAATCTGCTATCAGTTAGTCAGCTTCTAGATCATAATTTGAAGATTGATTTTGATAGTCATTCCGATAAGAAAGTGTGTTTGATTCAAGACAAATCAAGAGGCTTGAAAATTATTACAAAATCCTCCAATGTGGGACATATGTTCCATCTTGAATTTTCCACAGGGATGATCAAACACTTGTGGCTAATAATTCTTCCTTAGCATAGTTGTGGCATCAGATACTTAGTCACATCAGTTTCAAATATCTCAAAACACTTCACCGATATAATATGGTGAGAGGATTTCCATATCTCAGTATACAAATAAGTGTCTTGACCGCCTAACAGAAAACAATACAGCTTCATTCTAGAAAAGTACTTATCGAGCTCTAGGTAAGCTTGATTTGGTTCATATCAATCTTTGTGGTCCGATGCAACCTATTCATTCTGGATTTCAATATTTCATGCTATGTGTTGATGATTATTCAAGAAAAATGTGGATATTTTGTCTTCATAAGAAAAGTGAAGCTTTTGAGAACTTCAAAAAGTTCAAAGTGGTTGTAGAGAATGAGACTAGTCGTCATATCAAATCTCTCCACTCAAATCGAGGGGGAAATTCACCAGTAATGAGTTCAAATCCTACCTTCAAGCTCATGTGATTTGTTGGCAGATGTCTTCAAACACATCGCAGCAAATTATGGTCTTGAGAGAATAAATCGTAGTATCATGGAGATGGTATGCTATATGATCGATGATTCTAGACTAGCAAGGACATTTTTGGTAGAAGCAAAAAACAATGATATTTTCTAAACAAAGTATCCACATTTGCTCTTGATGGAATAACTTCACATGAAGCATGGTTAAAGAAGAAGCCATATGTTGCACACCTCGGATTATTCGAGTGCAAATCCAACATGCACATACCCAAGCAAAACATAAAGAAGTTAGATATGAAATCTCAAAAACTCATCTTCATTGTCTACAATGAAGATTCTCTTAAACTGATTGATGGATCCAAAGACTAGAAAAGTATACACCAACAGAGATGTTGAGTTCTTTGAGAAAAAGAAGTTTGAGACTCCTCCTACAAACTCACCTAATGTAGTTATTTCACTTTTGAAAATAGAAGTTAATGTTCCCACTAAAGATGATAGTGATGATGGGGATGATGGTAATCTTATGTTTGTGGAGCCTATTTTCATGTTAGAGTGTGGTACACCTTCTATGTGTTACACTCGGGTATTTTTTTTCGGCGGTCCCACTTGCTAAAGTGAGTGGGTCGGAGGGGTTCGGGGGTTAAGCCCCACGATGGATGGGATTCAGGCTAAGCCCCCAAGAAAATTTTCATGGGTGGTTTATTAACCCATGGGTAATGGGTAACCGTTATGGGTTGTTTTTAGGCCCATGGTTTTGATACCCACATTTTTGTATCAAACTACTTAAGCAATTGTCTATTTATATGGTCTTATGCAATTGTGAATCTAAGGCAAAGAAGGCCCTCCTAACTCGAAAATAGTGTGATAGATCGAGCAAGGAGGATGCTCGTCAAGGCTCCAATCAATATCGAAGCCTCGCGTGATTCGGCCCATAGGTTGTGGAATATGTGGAATACGTGGAAAATGTCCTGGGATAGTTTCGTGTATGTCTCCGATAAGGTCATAGGATGGATGATAAATATAATTGACTCTATGGGTGATTCTCTAGCCTAGTCCAGAACTCCTTAGCTTTGTTAGCTGCTATGTCTAATAAGGATAACTATTCGATGATGATAGGTGGAAGTGGAGTAGATCTGAATACTAGTGTACGTAGGCCAACATCTATGTCTGATTCACCTATGGGCTCATTGGGCTGTGGGATTTGTGGGTCACAACCGTAGATTCGTATTTGTTGTGGTCCTACTATGGTCATGTGCTGGAATCAATCCCTAATCCCTAGTATCCAATAGTCATATGCCTTTTCAACTTCTATATTCAGAATCAATAATTGTGTGATCTTCTCATAATATCTTACAGTGCATTTGTGCAACCCGAATTCTCAAGCTCGGTATCTATATCTCGTGAGAGTGTCTCCGCGTCCCGGTGGGACCAAAGGATCACAACCAAAGGTCTCGCTCTCTTTCAAACCCTTCTACACCATGTGGATATGAATCTAGGTAATCTGTAGTTTGGTTGATTTGACCAAAATGTGTGTGCTTGGTCGTCTTCTATGTTTAACCCGTGTAATCTGGAAACCGATTTGTTGTAAGTTTACCGTTGTTTGGAAGACTCGATCCCGAGATTTTGATCTATATCAGTTATGGCTGTGATGAGATTGGGTCAGCATGATTGGCTCAATACGTATTCCCGGGCTCTCTAGGTCCCGTGATTGTCATACAAAAGAAAGTTATATAAATCTAACTAATGACAAAATAAAAAACTAATATGAAAGATATGTCTATAACATATATATTTCTATATTTTTGATATATCGATGAATTTACTAAAATGAATTTAAAGAACAACTATTTTAATATATCTAGAATTGACAATTAACCTAGAATAACAATTTAAAACAAACAAGATAACCGAGTATAGCTATTTGTCTCGTGCAAGCTTGTGAATCTATTCTAAATAATGAAACAACTGATCTAGTCTATTTGAAAGACTCTCGATCCTACCTCGAAGTGAGAATGAATCATAGTTTCTCGTAAACTATCAATCCCCACAGCCTTCCCGGCAATATCGAAAGTAAAATTGATCGAAATAAAGTGATTGGCTACTCTATTTGATATGTTTCTAATTAGAACTTTGAAAGCTAGAACCGGATTTCGCAGTAATAAAGCTGGCGAATCCGATGGTGTGTGTGATCTATGTCCCCTCAAGCAGTGATCTCCTGCATTCCTTCGTGTTCACGTGGATCCGTAAAAGTGTGTAATGCTAGCATCAATGTAAGTAGATATTGGGACAAAGGCAGCTTAGATATACAGATCGAATACAATGCGAGTAGGAGAGGGATAGCGCAAGAGTACAGAGCTTGGCTTATGCAATTCCTAGTGGGATTTATTATGAGTCATGCAACATAAAAACGTCCGTAACCCGAAACTATCCTGCTTCAAGAACAAAACCGCAACTTTAATGGCTTCCTATTGAAAACAAACTATTTTACTCCAATGGATTGGATAAAATATCAACAACATTTGCACAAGATGGATATGTGGCTTCCTAACAACAAAACAACACTAACTAAGCATGCAATGAAAGAAACTAAGAATTCTAAATAAAATGAAAGACTAATCTATTGCAATGAGAAATTTCGTGAGGCAAATTTGAGGGGCCATTTGCTTGAGCACAAGCCATCTATTTATAAGCATTTGCATTTACCCAAGGTAAAACCAAATAGAACTCTTAAACTATAAACAATGGCAAAACACTATTCCAGGGAACCATAATCATTAATGCAAGCTTATGGTGGTGAAAAAAGCTGGTGAATCATTGATTTTTACGTGAGTCGTGTTAAAAGAGCATTCTGGAAAATGCGTAAAGGACCGCCCCCCGAAAGCAGGTGGCGGTTACAGACCGCCGCCCGCTTAGGGGTGGTCACGAGACCGCCGCCTGTGCAGGCGGTGGTTTCAGAATCAAGAGCAAAAGGCCAAGAAAAGAGGGAAAAGAGAAAACAAAGCACGCGGGGGCTAAGCGGGGCATGTGGGATGATAACGCATACTTGGAGAGCTTTTCCGGATCCCGAACACCTTGCGAGGAGACCTGTATCATCATTGGGGTACGTGTTACGTTGTTCCGATGGTGCAGTACCCTACAATTTTGGGTACGTACATATTGCCCTGAGAGAAGTGTTTTAGCCATGAAGAGGTGTAAAATGGTGGGTCCGAGTATGGCGGTCCCGAAATGGGAAGTTGAAAGTTATACCTGATACGTCCGTGTGTCGAAATGACGCCATCCAAAATTCCCGCTCCCTGCAAAATGAAAAGAGAACTCAAGTGCAGATAGACAAGATAGATCGGAAAATAAATGCTAAAATAATGGGAAATGAGGACGTACCATTTATGTGGGGGTAAGAACTTACCTCCGTCGGTGCTCCAAACCGAAAAAAAAGTATTTTAAAACAAGTCAGGTTGCTATATATATGAAAGTGGGCCCATTTTCCTATTCATTTGTGTGTGTTGATTTGATTGATTTGAGCTCTGGGACCCACGGTGACGGTTTCTTACGAGAGTAGAGTCAAAACGTTCGTGACGAGATAGTGATCATGCCTCCGTGAGTGGAACATCGACCCGCGAGATCACAGGTTAGTTTTCCTCAATTTATCATTTTTACCCCTCAATTTTAAAATGCTAAAATCTTTGTCATGGGGGGGTTATTTTTGAAAATGTTAGGTTCAAAAGGTCCATCTAGGGGGCGCCACTGGGTAGGCCTTGTTTTAGTAAAATGGTCCTCTTTTGGCATTTTTAGGCTTTTTTAGTTTAAAACCCGCGTGGGTTTTCGGGCCATGACCGCCGCCCGCCTGTGGGGGTAAGCACACGACCGCCGCCCCCCTTCAGGTGGTGGTACACAAACCGCCCTTAAGGGGAAGGGTTACGAAACCGCCTCCCTACTCAGGGTGGTGGTTTTGCATAGAATGCCAAAAGAACATCTGTTTGAGATTGTTTTTGCATTTTTAGCATTTCTATGTGTTTTCATGATTTTTCTAATATTACTCGGATGCTAACTTGCTTTGTTTTGTGTGTTTTTGGGTGTATGCAGGTGAGAGAGGAGTATATTCGGTGGAGCCGAGAGAGAGAGTGTGACTGGCTCCCAGCAGTACTAGATGCACTTTCACAGGATGAGGAGGACACTCTTCAGAGGGCCGGATACTACGTATCTCACGTTCCACATGTTGCACCATCCAGTCACATTCTTTGTGACTTATTCTCCTATTGGGATGCTGATCGGAACACCTTCCGATTACCAGGGGTCCGAGGTGAGTGGACCATCACACTGGAGGATGTTTATCATATTCTGGGGGTCCCGATCATGGGAGACGTCTTACCCTCGAGACAACAGGTTCACGGGCCCAGATAGCACAAGTGGGCCACTTATATGGGAGATGCAGTCATCTCCACATGGGTTCGAAGAAGGGGGTCAGAGTTCGATCCATTCCTAGTTTTCCCATCCCCTTGCTTCGCCAGGCTATTATGGGGATCCTTGCCTCGAGATTGATCGGGGACAAGGGAGGAGACACACTGCTATACTGCTGGTCCCCCATCATTGCACAGATAGAGGGACATGGCCGGATTTATGCCTGGGGAGCAGATATACTTGGGACTACCTACCATGATTTATACAGGGTAGTCCATTTACAAAGGGGCAGTCTTTGAGCCACCCGACCCTGGTCATGAGTTGGGTTTATGAGCACTTCATCCCCTATGGCAGAGGTGTAGAGGTGACAGATCCTGAGCTGTGAGGGCAGCTAGATGGACAGATATGTCGGTGCTTAGAGCACCTCATCAGCCAGTTGCTTCTTTGACCACCGATGACATGGAGGCCACACCATATCAGACCATGGCAGGTATATGGGGCGAGGAGGCTCTTACTTTGATCTCCTGCTCCACCACAGGGCAGCTTATTGACAGAGTGGGGTGAGTGGAGATACACCCCTTTGGCCGAGTTCCTCAGCAGTTTGGCCTACCCTACATGGGCATGCTTCCCCAAGAGCGCCAAGATATATACATGTGTGCCGGCCCGAGAGGCCAGAGGGGGTCCTAGAGGCCGGGTTGGACAGTTGTTACTCCTGGCATTCCTATTGCGGCCAGGAGGGTAGTACGTGCCCGAGGGAGAGCCAGTGCGCCTCAGGCACCCTTGCTTGGATTGCCGTGGGTCCTGCCCATAGCAGCGATGACCCCATCGACATAGACTCGAGTCCGAGGAGTTTACAGGGGGAGAGACAGAGGAGGAGACTGAGGAGGACAAAGTGATCCTGAGTGGCATGACACTCAGGATATCATGCAGGCAGAGAGGGCCGAGCAGAGTGCAGAGAGAGTTACTCTGGTTTCAGAGGAGCCACTCTCCTAGGGCCATGGTGGGGAGGATGAGTCCGTTGTAGGATGCTACGTTGCTCCAGCCACATGGGGGAGCACCTCACCAATGGCGGCATCCGTGGGTGTGTGCGACCTAGAGATCCATCCTGGAGGCCTGGTGATCCGAGTAAGTTACCATCCTTCCTTTTAATGTTTGTTTTTAATTAGGATTTCCTTAGTTACTATCTCTCCTTTTGTTTTCTCTTGTATTTTATCTCTTGTTTTGTTTCTAATTTGTTTTCTCCTTTTTTTGCAGAGACCGCCGATGAGTGGCGAGACTTGATTCGCAGGGTATGCACCGATACCCTGATGATCCCCATGGAGAGGACCCACGCAGAGTTAGTTCTGTGGATGCCGGGAGCCCTCAAGCACTGGGTAGACACACTGACATCTTTTCCCTAGTCTGGCATGTGGCCAGGATGGTATCGACTCTCCGCACGGAGCTAGCGGGGTATAGGACAGCCGAGCGCCTGATGAGGAGTCATTCTCGTGGCGAGACTGTGGCTGCCCTCGGATCCTGAGCCCTCCGTGCACTCAGAGCGCCGGCGTAGCCGGAGTCCTAGGCATGGGCGTGCACCTTCAGAGGGGTCTCATAGGGGTTGAGAAGCCACTTGGCTCTCCTAGATTTTGTATGATATATTCTTTTGTATATACCGGGCTCTTTGAGTGTTTTGACCATGCTTAGCGCATGATGGCATCAGATAGAATTTATATATATATATATATATATATATATTTTTTGGATCAGACTTTTGGCATTTATGGCTTTTGTTTCCATTTCCATTTCCTCATGTGAACTATGATATTATGCTTATATGCTTTTAGAATGTATGCAATGGAGAACAAATGATACAAATGTTTACTTTCTTTTTGTATTTCATGATGCTGATATATGATAATGTAGATACAATGTGATTTTGAATCTTAGTTTCTGTAAGCAATTTTGGATACTCATATTTGTTTTGGCAAAGTGGTGAAGACAAACCGGTATGATGAGCAGATAGACTTGCCCTCTCCTAACTCCACACAACTAGTAAGATGTGAGGGCTCATCACCGAGAGCTAGAAAGGGCACAAGTTATGAAATGTGTTGAAATGGTAGTGATGAGAGATAGACAAAGCTTTGTGGAACCAAATTAGGATGCTACAAGCTTACTCCACTCGAGTGACTTCATAGTTTTGGGATGCAACTTGCTTTGTGGTTTATCTAGACTTAGATCCGTAGATGGCCACATGGTAGACAAAATCTGGTTTTTAGGATTTTAATTCTCTTGGAATTTTGGACATCTGATTCATTTGTTTTTGACTCAAGACTTCAAGATTTGAATTGTTTGTCTATGACCTTTTACATTTGTTTGTCAAGAGGACCCCCTACACCTTGCCCCATGCTACTAGTAAGAAGTATGGGCTTATCACCATAGGCAAGATATAGGTGAGTAAGGGCATTTCCATCCTTTCCCAACCCTACGTCACTAGTAAGAGACGCAAGCTCATCACCGAAGGTTGGTGGGGCAAGGAAATGTGTAAATTTAAAATTTTCTGTTTGATTCTATATTTGACTTGTTTACTTGAGCAAAATGTCAGTATGTTTTTATTTCCAAAGAGATATCATATGGGATAGATGTGACACCATGAAGCTTCTAGAACAGACCATAGGCAAGACACCTATCCTAAGAAGAAACCAAAAGTGAGAATAAACCCGCAGATCTTGGCATGGTTACCGTTAAGACTTTGTCATATCTAGCTTTATTTGATGAAATGATTCTGAAATAGTTTGATGATATCATGGAAATAGAGAAGTATGATTAGAGTGTTTATGCCAACAACATCATGAGTTTGTAATGAATTGCTTTGAGAACAAATTCCTTGATCACAATTTTTGTACGAAACAAGTGGACAAAATGATCCTAATCTATATGAAGATGCAATGTAGATATAATTATAAGTAGTGCTAGTTGCTTACGCGTAGAATCATTTGAGGTGTAGGGAATTGACTGTTTCACCAAATTCCTCACCTTCTAGCATACATAAGAGATATGCACCATTTCCATAGTCCTTCATGACTCGGTATGGGCCCAACCATTTGGGCCGGAACTTCCTTCCTTCGCCGGTCTTTTGTCGATCCGGCTGTCTAGCCTTAGAACTAGATCACCTTCATATATGTCATTCATAGACCTTCTTGTTATACTGCCGCACATCCGGTCAGCATAGACTCTGTGCCGCTATTCAGCATCTAACCTAGCTTCATCTAGGCTTTCTAGTTGGGAGAGACGTGCTTCTCTATAAGCGTCTTCATCTAGAATCCCTTGTAATGAAATGCGAGAGACTGGGTATTTCAACCTCAAGTGGGAGAACTGCTTCTGCCCCGAATACTAGTGAGAAAGGAGTCACTCCTGTTGGTGTCCTTATTGAGGTTCTGTGGGCCCATAAGGCCGGATATAACTTCAAATGCCAATCTCGCATTTGTTTTTTTTCACCATTTTAAGGAGAATGGCTTTTAATGTTTTTTTGTTTGTCGCCTCACCGTCCATGGCTTCGAGGGTAATACAAGGAGGTCGTATGATGGCTTATTTTAAATTTATTACATAATTCGTGAACTTCGTCATTCTTAAAAGAAGTCCCATTATCTCGAGATAATGACTTCATGGGACACCATACCGCAAATGATTTGGTTCAAAATGAACTTGGTGATTACAGTAACCCTAAGCATAAAGAGTAAGAGGCATAGCCTCTACCCACTTGGTAAAATATTCATGGCCGTGATTATAAAATTATGGCCATCTGTAGATGAGGGAGAGAATTTCCTATTAAATCTAGGCCCCACGTAGAAAAGGGCCATGGAGAGTAGCGATTGGTTGTCAGAGAGCTCAGGCCGGCATGTGAATCTCATGAGAGAATTCTTGGCATTTATGACACCTTCGTACAAACTCTACTACGTCGTGTTCTAGAGTAGGCCAGAAATAGCCCATTCGATGTATTTTACGAGTGGTGGCATGGCCACCGAAGTGGCCTCCACACATCCCACTGTGAGATTTGTGGAGAATCTTCTTGGATTCTTCTGTGTCGACACATCTTAGAAGCATTCCATCGAATGCTTTTCGATAGAGCACTTGCTCTATAATGACGTATTTGGCTACGATAATGCGTAACCACCTTCTTCTTTTGTGGTGTAGCACCTTCTGGATATGTATGGTCCATGATATAATTAATAATATCTGTATACCAAGGACACTCAGAGATAGAAGGTCGGGTTTCGATGTAGTATACGCACTCATCTGGAAAGTCCAGATCTACTAGATCACCTCCGTCTAATGGATTATCAGCTAACCAATCCATGATGATTTGTCCTTTAACCGACTTCTGATTTACGAATGTTAATTCAAATTCACCCATTAAGGTTATAAAGCACCCAACCTTTTTAGACAAGGACCCTTGTGTGAGGAAAGTTCGTAAATGGTCTGTTTTTACAATGACCTTTGTTTCTTGATTTAACATGTAATGTCTTAAGCATTTTGTTGCAAAGACTATGGCGAGGCATTCTCATTCCGCTTGTGTGTAGCGTGTTTCATAATCGAGCAATGTCTGGCTAATGAAATAGATCACACGTTCTCTATTGTCATCATCTTCTTGAGCCAACATACAGGCTAGTGAGACATTGGTGGCTCGCGAATATAAAATTAATGGGTGATCTGGCTTAGGTGGCATTAACGTAGGTGGTGATAATAAGAAACGCTTAACTACGTTGAAAGCTTCATTGTAGTCTTTGGTCCAATCAATGCTATAATCTTTCTTGAGTAGATTGTTGATTGGATGAATGGCGAAACTTAAGTCCGGGATGAATCTCTGGATCGCACCAAGTTTTTCGAGAAATGATCTGATTCCAGATTCATCCGAAGGTGGGACCATTTCGAGAACAACCTTAATTTTGGTTGGGTCAACATCGATCCCACGTGATGATATAATGTAACCTAGGAGCTTCCCTCCTGTCACACCAAAGACACATTTTTCTGGATTTAGCGTGACTCGTATTCTATCAGACGTGAAAGAATGACGCGAAGCACTTCCGGATGGTCACAACGCTTCTTGGCCTTGGCCAACAAGTCATCTACGTAGGATTCCACAATTTTATGAATAAGATCATGAAATATATACGTCATAGCCCACTGGTATGTAGCGCCAAAATTTTTGAGACCGAATGGCATAACAACATAGCAATAGGTTCCCCAAGGAGTTATAAATGTGGTTTTAGCTTGGTCTTGTTTGGATATTCTGATTTGATTGTATCCCGAGAATCCATCCATGAGAGACAAAAGCTCAAATCCAACTAGTTGCATCAACGATGACATCTATGGATGGTAATGGGAAGTCATCTTTAGGACATGCCTTGTTAATGTCTCGGAAGTCTATGCAGATGCGTATCTTTCCATTCTTTTTGAGAACCGGAACGATATTAGATACCCATTGAGAGTAATCGACTGGTTTGATGAATCCTACTTGGAGGAGCTTTATTACCTCCTCTTTTACCATGAGAGCTACCTTGGGTTTCATTGGTCTCGATTTTTGTTTAATTGGTTTTGCATCTGATTTAGTGACGAGGTTGTGTACCGCAATGTGGGGTGTAACTCCTGTCATTTCCTTATAATTAAATGCAAATGCCTTCTGATGTTCCTTGAGGATCCGAGTGTGTATTTCTACTTCTAATGGAGTTAACGAGGATCCTAACTTCAATATCCTTGGTTCATCTTCCGTTCCGATGTTAATATCAATTGTTTCTTCGATTAGAGAAGTGTTACCTTCTTCAAACTCAGGCGGGGCTGGGGGTAGCTCCAGCTCATCTCCATTCTCGACTGTGTATATGTTGAGTTCCTTTTGTGGGGGAAGCTCTGTCATGGGATTCCCGTAATAGGAAGATGAATGTGGGATCAAAGATAAATCTACTACGTGATGGGTGAGATGTAATGCCGCATAGGTGTTTAAGTAATCAAGAGTGGTTGTATCACTATCGATGTGGTCTAGGATAGTAGATTTGTTTTCATTTCCATTTAAAAGAGGATTTGACATTGTTTTTATCAATGGTTCATCACGAAGGGATACCATGAAATGGGTATCCTCTAACTTACTATTTGGAGTAAAGCGTGACGCTGAGGTTGCTATTGAATCGGTGAGAAGATTTTGTTCACGTGGGATTGCTTCAATTGATATGAAGTCAAATTCCTTGCTTAAATTTAATATAGCCATTTTGTAGAGCTGTAAGTGCTCAGCTCTGGTTTCATATACTTCAGAGACTTGGTTTGCTACCAATTGTGAGTCTCCTAACACTCTGATGTTATCAACACCGATTCTCTTAGCTAGGATGAGGCCAAGGAGAAGGGCTTCATACTCGGCACCATTGTTAGTGCATTCAAATTTTAGCTTAAAGGAAAATGGTAGGACTTTTCCCTCGGGAGAAGTAAGGATTACACCTGCCCCAGCTCCGTAACGACATCTAGCTCCATCAAAATGGAGAGTCCAATACTTAGCTGGGAACATGGGTGCTGGGACACTTGTTGTGTTAACGTTCTCTACTTCTATCATGCAGAGATCCACTACTGGAAGAGAGCCAACACCTAGGGTGCACCCCATGCCTACAGAATCAAATGGTAGGAACATTGGTAGATCCTGTTCTAGTAATTCAACAATTTTTGCAGTAGTTCCTAATGATACTATTTCTATAGTGTTAGCCTCATCTTTGGGGGCTGGGGTTGCCTTGGCTAGGCTCATAGTTTCAAGATCTGTCAGTAGGTACCAACTTTTCTTCTGGTTTCACGTCGGTAGGTTTATTAAGTTGGTTTGTTGGGAGTTCAAACTCCGAGTGCATGCCTGGTCTTTTCTTTAGGTCAGCCAGGTGTACATCGAATGGTTTTGGATCACCTTTGGCTATGAACACCTTTCCTAAATGCAAGAATCTTACTTCTTGAAATAGCGTAGAAGGGATTGCCTTCATACGGTGTATCCATGGTCGGCCGAGGATCATATTATAGTTAGTTTCCGATCTATAATATAAAACTCAGTCAGGATTGTTTTGGGTCCTAAGGTGACCAGTAGTATTATAGTTCCAATGAAGTGGCTTTAAGGCTATCATAGCCTCTTAGCGTATTTCGAGTCGTGGAACAATTGGTTTCTCCATACCCTAGCTTTTGAAGGAAAGAAAAAGGGACTATGTTAACTGCTGCCCCATCATCAACCATCGCGTTTCACATAATTGTTATAAACCCACACTTGCAAGTGTAAGGCCGGATCACCGGCGTGCAATCTCAAAGATCTCTGTTGGCATTTTGTTTATTTCGAATATGAATTTGGTGTCCCTATCCGGCTGCCCTGAGGATGGATATCAAAGTCTATATGATTTACCTGTGTTTTGGGAGGTGGAGTGATGCTAATTAGATGACCTAAACCCAATGCTTCTAAAAGAGCAGCCCTGTGAGTAGGGGAGTTCTTTAATAAATCCAAAAAGGAGATGTGTGAGAAGGTTTTTGTTAGATCATTAATTAAATCATAAGCACCTACGGGTTTTGTTAATACTTGTTGGATATTGTCTGTTTCTAGCGGGTAGCTTGGACTTAGCTGAGAGGAATACTCGTGTCCTCATATGCCTTCTATACGGGTAGTAGTTCGGCATCTAACTCCACTAAACCGACTATCTTAGGTCGTGGCTGACTTCCTAATTGTGGCGCAACTAATGGATTTAGTGAAGTTGAAGCTTCATGATCATTGTTTCCTGCAATTACACCCTTGTTTGTCCCACTTGGATTTAACTTGTTATTGTTGTGATTTGGGAGTGGATCATCAAGATCTTGAGGGGTGCATTTTGAGGGGAAACTGCCCCTGTAAAAGTATTTGGTGCTGGTGACGCAGGATCTGCCAAGAACATATCTATGAAAAGTTGTCTTTGTTCATCTGGAAAACGTTGCATGAATTTATTGTAGTCACACATGTTCTAGTGTCATGGCCTCGATTTTGTGGAAACCACAAATAGGATTAGGATCAGAATTCCTAGTTTGTTGGTTGGTGTATATTGTGGCCCAAAACTTTGATCAAACCGTTGCCTATTAAAGTTTTGTGTTTGTTGTTTTTGGTTTGAATTCTGGTTTTGATACCTAGTTGAATTTTGATTTGGATCCCGTGTAGGGCTTCGCCGTTGTTGTTGTTTGTTGTTGTGGATGATTAAAATCCACTGTATTGATTGTTGGAGTAAAGTTATTGTTTCGTTGATTGTTTATTTGTGGTGGAGTATTCACAACATTTACCTTTCTAGCCTGATCGGTTACTCCATCCGTTGTCACTCCGTGATTTTTGTTAAGGATTTTAGGTCCTTGATTGACATTCGTGATAGTAGGATAAGTTGTAGTGTTTTGGTTGGAGGTGATTAACCTCCCATTTGCTCCATATGTCTTGCATGACCACTATCAATTGCCGCTTGATCTATTCGGAGAGCACTCTCAAGTACTTCATCGTAAGTTCTTAGTGGGAACTTCTGGACTTCTTCCTTTACTTCTCTACTGAGAGAATGAAGGAATAGATCACATAGTTCCATCTGATCCATGTTCGGAGCACTTGCCGAAGAATAGAGAACTGTGCGCCACCTCTGGATGAAATGGGTGACAGATTCATTGTGTTCTTGCTTAATGTGCAAGAATTCCCGATTCCTATGCCCTTAATAGTTTGTTCATGTCAAAGGCCTGATGAACTCGACACGAGTTGCTTGAATGAATGGATGGAAGCCTTGTGTATTCTATAATACCAATCGAGAGCGATACCTCCAAAGTTTTGGGGAATATTTTAAAGAACAACCCCATCCCATGGGAGTAGTTCTCGATGGGCTGTAGCGTAAGCTTTGATATGTGCATTCGGATCTCCCTCACCTTTGTATTTGGGAAAATCGGGAAGAGGTCTTGGAAGCATGACGCTTCGTATGGTGAAATCTAAGGGCTCTTTCAAGTATTCTGAATATGTCCCTATCGCATAGGTTTCGACCATTGATGGTGCCTGCTGAGGGAGTGGAGGTGGAATGGGTTGTTGATATGGCATTGCATATGCATTGGTAGGAGCATAAGGGAACCCCTGTGGTTGAGTAAAAATACCGGGAGAGGAGAACATATCCCCTTGTGGTGATTTGGAGTACATGTTTAAGTATGAAGGGGTATTGTCCAAGAATGGATTATTTTGTACTAGACCGGGAGGTATCGAATGGTGTTAGAAATGGTGGTTCTAATCGGCTTTTGTTGTGAATACTGAGGGGTCATGCCTAACGTGCCTATTCCTGTGAGGAGGTCTATTTGGCTAGGATGGTGTGGAGGATTGGAACTTCCTGCCTGCATGAATTGGGAATTTTGATTTGCTTGAGCAAGTTCTAACCCTCTCACTTTTTCTACTAACGTTGAAATGACTTCATTTGGTGAAGTCATGTGTTTTTGCCTTAGTGGCATTTGTTGTATATCATGGTGTCAGATAGGCATGTGATATCCTGCTATGAATTGATCGCTGCCCTGCCAAGTTTCCCGAGGGCATTTCCTATATGTAGTGGCATGGAGGTATTTTCTTGAAAAGAGACCTCGGGTTGTGTTTGTAAACCTCCTACAGGTGGGTACATACTTCGAGAACGTTGTTCATTCCTAACATAACGTACCAAATGTTCATCATCTAAACCTAGGTATGGGTCAGATTGTCTACTAATTTGTGGTCTAAGTAGTACCTGAGGAGATGAACTAGACTCTCCTGTGAGCGTCATATTGTTCGAGCCTGAAGGCTCTGTTTTGTTTGAGCGAGCTGATCCAACTCCTCTGTTTGGAAAGATGAGTTATATCTGATCCTTGGAGATGGAGTTTGTGTTGATAATTGGTTATCTGAATAGTTGTCACCCCATACCGAGAGCGAGGGTGATGACTGTCTATTCAGTTGAGCGTAGTATGCCTCAAGACCTAAGAGAGGCCTACCATATGCATCGAATCCCGACATATTCGGGGGGTATATGAATACCCGCAGAATAATGGGAAGGAGCGAAGGTGATGGTGAAAGCTAATGAGGTAGTAAAGATGAAAGAGTTTGTTTTAATTTGAAAGAACCAAAGAGAAATCGACTCTGCACAGTAAAGTAGAAAGTTCACGTCGGGTTCACCAATTTTGTATGATGGAAAAGTGACAAGTGAGCATGGGAATCTACAAGTAACTTTTCTCGCACCCGACCTCCCGAGGTCATGCCGAGACAACCGGTGGGGGGGAATATGTGGGATGCAGATAAAGCTAATTGGGCAATCTGATGTCTTCGACACGCACTAGTGGAAATTGTGAATCTAAGGCAAAGAAGGCCCTCCTAACTTGAATTGGTGTGATAGATCGATCAACAAGGATGACTGCTCGAAGGCTCCAATCAATATCGAGCTCTGGCGTGATTCGGTCTATAGGTTGTGGAATACGTGGAAAATGTCCTGGGATAGTTTCGTGTATGTCTCCAGATAAGGTCATAGGGTGGATGGTAAATATAATTGACTCTATGGGTGATTCTCTGGCCTAGTCCAGAACTCCTTAGCTTTGTTAGCTGCTATGTCTAATAAGGATAACTGTTCGATGATGATAGGTGGAAGTGGAGTAGATCTGAATACTAGTGTACGTAGGCCAACATCTATGTCTGATTCACCTATGGGCTCATTGGGCTATGGGATTTGTGGGTCACAACCGTAGATTCGTATTTGTTGTGGTCCTGCTATGGTCATGTGTGGAATCAATCCCTAATCCCTAGTATCCAATAGTCATATGCCTTTTCAGCTTCTATATTCAGAATCAATAATTGTGTGATCTTCTCATAATATCTTACAGGTGTTTGTGCAACCTGAATTCTCAAGCTGGTATCTATATCTGTGAGAGTGTCTCCTACGTCTCTGGTCATGGGACCAAAGGATCACAACCAAAGGTCTGCTCTCTTTCAAACCCTTCTACAATCAACATGGATATGAATCTAGGGTAATCATGTAGTTTGGTTGATTTGACCAAAATGTGTGTGCTTGGTCGTCTTCTATGTTTAACCCGCTTAACTGGAAACGATTTGTTGTAAGTTTACCATCATTGTTTGGAAGACTGATCCCGAGATTTTGATCTATATCGCTTATGGCTGTGATGAGATTGGGTCGCACGATTGGCTCGAATACGTATTCCCGGGCTCTCTAGGTCCCGTGATTGTCATACAAAAGAAAGTTATATAAATCTAACTAATGATAAAATAAATGAAAAATCTATGAAAATATGTCTATATATTCCTAAATTTGATATATCTATCTACTAAATGAATTTAAAGAACAACTATCTAATATATCTAGAATTGACAGTTTAGAATAACAAATTAAAACAAACAAGATAACCGAGTATAGCTATTTGTCTGTGCAACTGTGAACCTATTCTAAATAATGAAACAATTGATCTAGTCTATTTGCAAGACTCTCGATCCTACCTCAGAAGTGAGAAATGAATCATAGTTTCTCAGAAACTATCAATCCCCACAGCTTCCCTGGCAATATCGAAAGTAAAATTGACTGAAATAAAGTGATTGGCTACTCTATTTGATATGTTTCTAATTAGAACTTTGAAAGCTAGAACCTGGATTCTGCAGAACAGTGGCGAATCCGATGTGTGTGATCTATGTCCCCTCAAAGTGTGATCTCCTCATTCCTTCGTGTTCACGTGATCCGTAAAAGCGTGTAATGCCATCAATCAATCAGTAAGTAGATATTGGGACAAAGGCAAGCTTAGATACAGATCAATACAATGCGAGTAGGAGAGGGATAGCGCAAGAGTACAGAGCTTGGCTTATGCAATTCCTAGGGATTTATTGTGAGTCATGCAACATAAAACGTCCAGAACCTGAAACTATCCTGTTTGAAGAACAAAACCTGCAACTTTAATGGCTTCCTATTGAAAACAAACTATTTTACTCCAATGGATTGGATAAAATATCAACAACATTTGCACAAGATGGATATGTGGCTTCCTAACAACAAAACAACACTAACTAAGCATGCAATGAAAGAAACTAAGAATTCTAAATAAAAATGAAAGACTAATCTATTGCAATGAGAAATTCAGAGGCAAATTTGAGGGGCCATTTGCTTGAGCACAAGCCATCTATTTATAGCATTTGCATTTACCCAAGGTAAAAACCAAATTGAACTCTTAAACTATAAACAATGGCAAAACACTATTCCAGGGAACCAGAATCATTAATGCAAGCTTATGGTGGTGAAAAAAAGCTGGTGAATCATTGATTTTTACGTGAGTCATGTTAAAAGAGCATTCTGGAAAATGCGTAAAGGACCGCCGCCCTGAGCAGGTGGTGGTTATGGACCGCCGCCCGCTTAGGGGCGGCACGAGACCAAGAGCAAAAGGCCAGAAAGGTTTCGGAATCAAGAGCAAAAGGCCAGAAATCAAGAGCAATGGAATTTTCTCGGATAGGAAGGCACTTGGAATGATCCGGTCCGTGTCTTGCATCTTTGGTATTATTTAATGTTTCAAAGGAAAAGACTACAAAAGAATCGATGGATGCATTAGGAAGTTGTATGAAAAACCCTCGCCTCTAATAAGATATTTTTAGTGAAAAATTTGTTTAATATGAAGATGTCGAGAATAGTTCAAGAGCGAGATCATTTAAATGATATCAATACGGTTGTGAATATGCTAGCTTTGGTTACAATATAATTTGATGAAGAAGTTAGGCTTTATTAATTTTATGATCTTTACCCGAAAGTTGGAATAGCACGGTAATGGTGGTAAGCAACTAGGTTCCACCTAACTCAAGTTGAAGTTTGAGGATGTTGTAGGGGTGATTCTAAGCTAGGAAATGTGAAGAAAAAGCTCCGGGAATCTTCTACTTTAGGGAATTCTTTGACAATGGAAACTAGAGGAGAGACAAGAATAGAGGAAACCGTGGAAAATCAAAAGATGGGGCAAGGTCAAAATCCAAGAGCAAGATTGTATGTTGAACTATGGAAAGTCTGGGCATGCAAAGAAGGACTGTTGGGAGCTTTAGGACAAGAAGAAAACAAGGAGGCAAATGTGGCATCGGGTAATGTATGTTAGGATGCTTTGATTCTTTCTTTACATAATATTATGAATCTTGGGTTTTAGATTCGGGGCTTCTTTTCATGCTACTCCACATAGGCATTATTTTGTTGATTATGTTCAAGGGATTTTGGGCATGTTTTTCTTGGTGATGATTAGCCTGCAAAGATAGTTGGAAAAGGTTTTGTTCAAAGTTAAGATGCAGAATGGTAATACATGGCTATTGAAGGATCAAGACATGTTCCTACATTAAGGAGAAATTTGATATCGGCGGGGTAATGGGAAGTGATGGTTGTATTGTGATATTTACAACTAACTCTTGGAAGGTTACCAAGGGTGCTCTTGTGGTGGAAAGAGGTAAGAAGGTTGGAACCTTATATTTATCCACTAATAGTACTAATGATTGTAATCTTGTGGCTTCAGATGTAGATACAACATTATGGCACTATAGGCTCGGTCATATGAGCCATAAGGGCATGGACATCATAAAGAAGAATTTTCCTGGATATACAGAAACAAGTTTGGAGTTATGTGAGAACTGCATATATGGGAAACAAAAGTGAGTAAGGTTTCTCAAGGTTGGACCTACAAAGAAAGAGAGTAAGTTAGAGCTGGTGCATTCTGATGTGTGGGGGCCGATCAGGTATCATCTCTTGGGGGTTTAAGTTATTATGTTACTTTTATTGATGATGCAACAAGGAAAGTTTGGGTTTATTGTGTTAGAAACAAATTTTATGTATTTGACACTTTGTTAAATGGAAAGCCTTGGTAGAGAATGAAACAGTCTTAAACTAAAATGTATCTCAGTCGATAATGGAGGGAGTATTCAGCAATGAATTTAATGATTATTGTTCTAAGAATGGAATCACAGGCAAAAGACGGTTCCAAGAACTCCACAGTAGAATGGGGTATCAGAAAGGATGAACAAAACAATAATGGAACGTGCTAGGAGCATGAGGTTACATGCAGATTGCCTCTTTCTTTTTGGGCAAAAGCGGTGAGCATGTTGTGTACTTGATAAACAGAGGACCCTCAAGTGCCTTGGATGGAGGAATACCTGAGGAGGCTTGGTATGGTAAGAAAGTTGATTATTCATTTCTTAGAGTCTTTGGATGTGAGGTGTTTGTTCATATAGACAAGGATGATAGGACCAAGCTAGAGGCTAAATCATAAAAATGTACTTTCATTGGTTATGGTGGTGATGACTTTGGATTTAAATGTTGGAGTATTAAGGACAAGAAAATCATTCGGTTTAGGGATGTGGTCTTTAATGAGAAAGTCATGTATAAGCATAACAGTTGCAAGAAAATAGGGAAGAATCCAAGAAAGAATATGCAAAGTGGCAGAGGATCTTCCAGATGGGAAAGCGACCCATGAATCAGGTTCAGAACCGACTCAACAAGAACCCCAAACTCCTACAGTGAGGAGGTCTTCTAGGGTAAGAAAAGAACCTGAACATTTTTCTCCTTCTCTTTATTATTTATTACTCATTGATAGTGGAGAGCCAGAGAGCTTTGATGAAGCAATGCAGGTAGATGCCAGTAAGAAGTGGGAGCAAGCCATGGATGAGGAGCATAAGTCTCTCATGGAGAACCAGACTTGGGATTTGGTGAAGCTACCGAAAGGAAAAGAGCATTCGCAGTAACAAGTGGGTGTATAGAGTTAAAGATGAAGAAGGAGGAAAGAAAAGATATAATGCTCGGTTAGTGGTCAAGGGGTTTGCACGTAAACAAGGTATAGATTTTGATGAGATCTTTTTCTCCTGTAGTAAAATGAATTCTATTAGAACTGTTCTTGGAATAGTGGCAGCAGAAGACTTGCACTTAGAACAGTTAGATGTAAAGATTACATTTCTCCATGGTGATTTGGAGGAGGAACTATATATGCAAGAACCCAGAGGGCTATGAGGTCAAAGGTAAAGAGGAGATGGTGTGTAAACTAAAGAAGAGCTTGTATGGCTTGAAACAAGCTCCACGTCAATGGTATAAGAAGTTTGATAGCTTCATGATGGAGTAAGGTTATATTAGATGTCATTCTGACCATTGCGTGTATACAAAGAAATTTGAGGATGGAAGTTATATTATCCTGTGTTTGTATGTTGATGACATGTTGGTTGTAGGTAAAAACATGTAGGAAATAAAAGTACTCAAGAAACAACTAAGTGAATCCTTTGATATGAAGGATTTGGGGGCAGCCAGACAAATCCTTGGTATGAGGATAACTCGGGATAGGAAGGAACAGAAGCTAACTTTATCTCAGGAAGAGTACATTAAGAAGGTATTGGATAGGTTTAACATGCAGGATGCTAAACCGGTTGGGACTCCTTTGGCAGGCCATTTTAAGTTATCAAAGGAGCAAAGGTCCCAAGATAGAGCAGAAAGAAACCAGATGTCCAAGGTACCTTACTCATCAGCAGTTGGTAGTTTGATGTATGTTATGGTGTGCACTAGGCCTGATATTGCCCATGCAGTGGGAGCTGTGAGTAGATTTATGAGTGATCCAGGTAAAGAGCATTGGCAAGTAGTAAAGTGGATCCTTCGGTATTTGAGAGGGACCATGGGGACAATTTTGTGCTACAGTGGATCAGACACCACTTTATGTGGTTATGTAGATTTAGACATGGCTGGAGATGTAGACAGCAGGAGGAGCATAACAAGTTATATTTACATTGTAGGTGGGATAGCAGTGAGCTAGATTTCACGACTACAGAAGCTGGTGGCTTTGTCAACCACGGAGGCTGAGTATGTTGCTGCCACAGAGGCAAGCAAAGAGATGATTTGGTTACAACAATTACTTGAGGAGTTGGGGCATAAGCAGAGGAATGTAAGCTACATAGTGATAGTCAGAGTGCTATACACCTAGCTAAGAACTCTACTTTCCACTCCAAGATGAAGCATATACAATTGAGATATCACTTCATCAGGATAACTTTGGAGGAAGATAAGTTAAAGTTGGAGAAGATTCATACCAATCAGAATCCTAGACATGATGACCAAGGTGGTCACAAGGGATAAACTAAAGCTATGTTCAACTTTGGTTAGCCTTCGGATGACAAAGTGAAGGGTTGAGAATATTTCTCAGTGGAAATCAGTCTCCAAGTGGGAGATTGTTATGTTTGTGGAGCCTATTTTCATGTTAGAGTGTGGTACACCTTCTATGTGTTACACTCGGCATTTTTACATGCGTCCCGCTCACCGATGAGTGGGTCGGGGGTTCGGGGTGAAGCCCCCAAAGCAAATTTTCATGGATGGTTTATTAACCCATGGGTAATGGGTAACCGTTATGGGTTGTTTTTGGGCCCATGGTTTTTCGGTACCCATTGTTTTGATACCCACGTTTTTTGCCCATGGTTTTGATACCCACGTTTTTTCCCATGGTTTTGATACCCACGGTTTTGTATCAAACTGCTTAAGCAATTGTCTATTTATACAGTCTTATGCATATGATACAAAGACAAGCAAATGTATTACATATGTGTTTTGAATTCGGGTGTGAATTCTGTAGAGTTTGTTGAGCATAGCTCCAAACGGATCTCGGGGTATTGTATTGAGAGAGTGGAGGCTTGTAATAAAATCGAGCAAGTGATTCTTGGTGGACGTAGCCCAAATTGGGTGAACCACGTTAAATCTTGTCTTTGTGTTGTGTTATTTATTATGCACTTTTATTTGAGATATCTAATATTTTCTCGCATATTAGTTTCTCTTTTGTTGCGATTCAGAAGGGATTATTCCGCATATTTTATCTCTTATTTCATAACAGGTGATGATTAGACAAGACCACGACTTACGGGAACAATACAATGTATGCCCAAGTGGTATACTAATATGATTCAAGATGTAAAATTGGATGCTCCATTGGATACATCCACCACTAGACCACGGAATCATAGTAAAGCACGAGAAGAGGTAAACTTTGTTTTGATGAGTAGAGTTGTTGAATATATTGAGCCCTCTACTATCCAAGAAGCCTATATTTGAAAGCTTGGAAAGATGTCATGAATCTTTGAGTATCAATTAGTGATGAAAAACAAAATTTGGCAGCTTATTGATCTTCCACCAGGGAAGAAACCCATTGGTTGCAGATGGATATTCAAAACAAAGTACAAAGCAGATGGGACCATAGACAAGTAAAAAATGAGATTAGTAGTAAAGGGGTGTGCACAAAAGAAGGCATAGACTATGAGGAGATATTTTCTCAATTTGGTTGGTAAGTCCATTAGATGGAAGTGAAAAGTTCCTTTCTAAACAAATATCTACAGGAGGAAGTCTACATGACTCAACTCGATGGGATTTTCACACGGTGAAGAAACAAACGTATGCGGACTTAAGAAATCTCTTGTATGGTGTTAAATAGGCACCTTGGGCTCCCAATGGTACATCAAAATTGATGAGCATCTCATTCAACATGGATTCATTAGAAATCCATATGATCCTAATCTCTACCTCAAAATACAAGGAGGAGAGATTGTGATAGTTTTTTTATGTCAATGATCTAGTCATCACTGACAACACAATGAAGATGATCGATGTTACAAAGAAAGATCTTAATTGATCATTCAACATGACAGATCTCAAGCTCATGCACTATTGTCTTGGATTGGAAATATGGCTAAGAAAGAGAATCACATCTTTTTTTCTCAATTTAAGTATACCAAGACAATGCTCAAGAAATTCAAGATGATGGATTGCACACCTATTGCTACACCCATGGAGACGAGACTTCAATTATCTCGTCAGATCCATCTCCTCTGGTAAATACAACTCTCTATCGACAGTTGATTGGGAGTCTCATTTACCTAACATATACTAGACCAGATATCAGCTTTATAGTGATCTATCTTTCATGGTTCATGTAGGAACCCAAAGTTTTCATTAGAAAGTAGCAAGGCGAATCTTGAGATATCTCAAGGGTACAATGGATCTTGGTCTAGAGTACAAGAAGAATGATAACTTCTTCTTGATTGGATATTGATTCAAATCATGTAGGTAACATTGATGACAAAAATCCACTTCTAGATTTGTATTCTTTTTGGGATCTAGACCAATATCATGGGGAAGCAAGAAACAAAACTTTTTTTTCTCACTCTTCTATAGAAGTCAAATATCGTGATATTGTGGAGCTGTCATGCTGCGACGATATGGCTGCGTCACATACCGAAAGGACTTGGAATGCCAAAGGAATAACCTACCATCATGTATATAGATAATGAAGGTGTTCTCAAACTTATTCATGCAATACTATGAGTGTTTCACAAAATAACAAAGCACATTGAGATAAAGGTTCATTTCATACACGAGCATGTCTTGAAACACAACATACAACTTCAATTTTTCCCAATAGCTAAACAACGAGCATATATCTTCACAAATTCACTTTCACGTGACAAGTTCAAGTTATTTAGAGATTCCATATCCTCATCCCTTGAGACAATGAAAAATTAAGGGTGGGAATGTTAGGTAAACATAGTTTATTGTAGTTAATTTGTGCATTTACTATTATTGTGGTAACTAGTTTGTTACTTTATTAGGTAAGTAACTTGTCATGTAATTATATGGTTGAAGTCATGTAATTTATAAATCACATATGTTTATTGTTATATGGTTTCTATAACCATATTATTATTCACTATTTTGTATATTGTTGCACATGTGTAATAATCCATTTGTTTTGTACTCGATTGTATAATGCATATAAATATTGTAGCCATCTCCATCAGTATATATTTAATTGAGCATAAATATAATTGTGAGGCTTATGTCCCTCTTCTAGAGACACTATGAGGGGTCAAGAGCTCAAAATAGAACTTATCAACTTAAGTCATGGGTTTTGACACCATAAAGGAGGTAGATGAGAAAGATGAAGATTTCAAGGATGCATGGGAAGCATGCACTGGACGACATTATCAAACGCGAGTGGATAGAATGTTGTGGTTAGATTAATTCCTAAAAGAGAGAATATTGTTTAGAGGAGTGTAATTTTTCATATCTAAAGGGTCAATCAATGAGAATTTAATCAGGGATAGTGGAGGTTTGGGATGAAAAATTTAGTGCAATTAAAAGAGCACTACTACCAGCCAAGGATGTGCATGGATGTGAACAATTATGTGCGGTGGTTCAGAATTTGTCGAGTTTTCCATAGGGGAAAAACAAAATACAAGGTTGTATCAACCATTACTTGTATCAAGAGACCACGGGAAAGAATTAGTATGGAATTTTGCTAGGATTTCCAAGAACACAAAGAGGGAATGACTCCATTGTTTTGATAGTCAACATGTTTTCAAAGATGGCACATTTTATTGCATGCAAGAATTTGTCGATTTTCCACGAGGTATAAACAATATACAAGGTTGTATCAGCCATTACTTGTACCAAGGAGACCCTAGGAGACCATTAGTATGGACTTTGTGCTAGGATTGTCGAGAGCACAAAGAGGGAATGAATCCATTTTTATGGTGGTTGACATGTTTTCTTATATGGCACATTTTATTGCATGCAAGAAGACTAGTGATGCAATGGGTAGAGAAAATTTGTTCTTCAAGGAGATAGTTTGGTTGCATGGATTATAGTTGAGCATAGTATCGAGATAGAGACACAAATTTCTTAGGTTATTTTTGGAGGAACTTGTGGAACAAGATGGGAACAAGGATGATTATCGGTTCAATGTATCATCCACAAACATATGGACCCGGATGGAAGTAGTGAACAGGAGATTAGGAAATTTGTTGTGCAACTTGGTGGAGACAAGCCAAAGTAGTGGGATACGGTGTTAGCGTAATCAAAATTCACCTATAATGACTTGGTCACAAAAGCATAGGGAAGAATCCATTCCAAACCATCTATGGGACAATTTTGAGGGGTAACTAAATTGCAATAAGAAGTAATAGATAATCGGAGTGCAAAGGCATAATATTATTCAAAATATATGCCCAAGTTGAGAGATGAATAGTTATGCAATAAATTGGAGTAGAGTATCTCAAAATATAAGGAGCACACAAATAAAAGGTGAAAAATTAAGGAATTTGAGGTTAGAGATCAAGTGTTGGTGTATTTGCGCAAGTAAATATTCTTAAAAGGTATGTATAATAAGATTAAGTTAATGAATATTGGGCCATGTAAAGTATAGTGAAAGATGGGGCCAAATGCATATAAGATTGAGTTTCCAAAAGTGTTGGATATCTCACCGATATTCAATCTTGTTGATTTTTATGAGTACCATGAAGGGAGATTAGTGCATAGAAGAATCCGATGAGGGCATGTAAGATTCATAAGGAACAAATGATTAGAGAAAACAGATACCATAGAAAGAAAGGGAAGATATTAAGGCCATATTGGTCTCAAGAGTGATAAAGAGTCAACGCAGTAAGAGAGTGCAACGAATACTTAGTGAAGTGTAATAATTTTGCAAAGGAAGATGCAACATAGATGAGTTTGAAAAATCTTGGCAGTTGGACCATACTCTTGAGCAATTTTAACTTGTGAGACAGAGCTCACTTTTGTTTGTTAACCTAGGGTGTTTAAGCTAAGAACATCGTGGGAAAATCTTAGAGTTTGCATAGTGTAGGAATTTCGACAAAGTGTTGGAGCGCACATGGTTAACAAATATGGGTGATTCAAAGGAGGTGTGACAATATATTTTAGTGAATGTGTGGGAGTGCACAGATGTTTTTGCACAATGTTTTGTATTGTGAAGTGCATGACAAAGCTGGCACATAATTGATTGCAAAAAGATGCACACAATATTGTGTAATACTTTTCCAAAGGATAGGTGTGTAATTTTTTTGGAAGGGCATGCGGGTGGCACATGAGAATTACGCAAAAAGGGGTCAATGTGTAGAACTAATCAAAAAGGATTGTACAAGAGACCAAAGGATACGCTTTATATAGATCAAGGTGGGCTTGTTCCAATTATTACTTTTACAGTGGGACACTTCCCTATAAGATAGGAAAAGCTATTATACAAAATAAACTTACGTATCCTAAGCATTTTTTAGAGCTCAAAAGGGAATTTTTGAGTGCAAGGCCGTACTTTTTGTCTGAATGGTATTTAGAACCTTCAATTGCTGGAACAGCTGTGAAAGAATTAACCATATTCTATCACATAGTGGGTTGCTTGGCCGGATCAGTAGCTCAAGATTGTTGGTTTACATCGGAATCAAATAGAGAGAATTGGACTCCTCTTAGTGATATAATTGCGAATGATTTCACTCTAGCTTCCAATATTTCTACGAGATTCTTAGGAAGAGTTTCTTGGGGCAATATTTCAGGAAATTATGATCAAAATCACATCACAATCGCTCCTCGATTCAAAATATCTATGATGCAAAAAAAAGACTATCTTCTCAATTAGGTGAATTTGTTCTATATAAATAATTGAGGTACTCCTACATAGGAGTATTAGGCACTAGCATAGTTTGTTCTCCTAGGACTTGGCGTTTTACTTTTCTTCGCAGTAATCGATTCGACCATAAAAAAGATATAACATTAGAGAACCATTTTTTGGATTATCTTCGTCTGTTCAGAGAGTTTCGAAGAGACCCCCTTCTTTGCATTTTTTTGGGTGAAATTCCTATCGTCTCACAATGCCCTTGATATTTATCATGATACTATTGATATTCCATGAAGAAAGTTAATTGCTTTTTTGAGAAGCAAGATCATTATACAATAAGTTTAAAAGACTGGGAATATATAAATTTGATACAGAAGAGGATGTAGCGGAATATAAACCTTTAGATACACCTATAATCTATTTCGGTCGCCGATTTCTTTGGGATCCCGTTAGTATTCGATTTCAAAATAGGAGCGTTGCGTTTTTACGAGCAGAACTTTTTGTTCCTCGCGAACTCGTGAAAAGGATTTATATTACTTACGCTTTAGAAAGAAGAGAAGTATTAAGGGATGTTACAATAATAACGATAAAGTCTATATCAAGAAGAAAAAAGATTAGGAACATAGCCCTAGAGGAAAAGCTCAAGAAGCTAAAAGAGAGTAGGTGAGGATTAATGGTCAAGCCACGTGTCAAGGAACAAACCACCACCTAATATGATGACATAGTAGTTCAATTCCATAATGAGCAAAATTCAAATTCCGGTTTTGAGTAGGGTGAGGGAGAAGACTCTAGAAGGAATTTCAGAATGAGGAAATAACGGGAAGAGATGTTTATAAAATCATATTCAACGCCTCATATGAAGGTTTTGGAGGTTGTAGAAGTGGTTTGAGACATTCTAAGGAGCTCAAGCCGTAGAAGGGAGAAAGAGGAGCCTATAGAAAAGTCCTTAGTTTATACACCACCTTGTTAAAGTTAGAGTTTTGTTATAAAATTTGTAACAACCCCATTAATGGTAAGATTATTGTAGATGTTGGTAATCTTTTTAAGTTAATAGAGAGAATTGTGTCATGTTGAGTAAAATCCATTTTGAGATGTCATAAACAATCTAATAATTTTGTGTCATGTTGAGTAACACCCTCTCCTCCCCTCTATATATATATGGAATATGAGCCCTACTAGACTATATATAGTAGCCACCCTCCTCCCCCAACTATATATATTAGGTGGTATGCCTAACCCCCATATGTCCAGCCATGTATTGTAGTTCTTCAACATAAGGGCCTCCTTTGTCCCTCCCCCTCCTATGTAGAAGAAGTGTCACTCGGCTATTTAATAACATGTAATATCCCCTTCTCGGTTGAAGAAATTTAGCCCAATTCTGTTTCCCAATAGCTAAAGGGAAACTTATCATAATAAATTAATTATAAAAGTGCAAAATAAAATAATATTATAAGCACTTTATATTAATTTATTAATGATAAAGTCAATTTAAAAATAGAAAAGAAAAATATAAAGTGATAAAGTAAAAATAAGAAAAAAAGAATAATCACTTTATGTTATTATTCTCCCCCTAGAGAAGATAATGCATTAAATGCAAGGGGTGAAATCTGATTGGAAGTTGGGGAGGCTATTTGGCCCATTACATCTATAAAAGCAAGTCTACTTGCTTGTAGAAGGCATGCTTTTCTATTTTATATAAATCTGAATTTTGTCTGAGCCTTTGAGCTTTTACAAAAATATTTCTAAGGATGAAAACCTTTAGAAATAATCTCTTGAGGATGAAAACCCTCTAAGAGATCTAGTAGAAGGACGAAAACCCTTCTCCTAGTTGAGAGGATTCTCCACACAGGGGTTTCCATTGCATATCAAAGGAGTTAGCTGATTTTCCAAAGTAGTTTTCCAATGTATTTAAGGTTTGACGTTTACAAATTTTCATAAGGGTTCAAAAGAGAAGTTGTGGTTGTGTTCTTCCTTTATTTCCAGCCCTTTTCTAGGAGGACGACCCACTTGGAGAGCTGGTTTGTGGGGTTCCAGAGCTGCCTAGGATCAAATTTTGATCGCTTGTTCATATTCCTGATTTTTATAAATCAGATCTGCTATTTTTCAGAATTTTTGGTGTTGAAGAAGTGTTATTTTTAGCCGTGTCTAAGGGTAGGTATCGTAAAAAATTTAATAAAATAATTCCAGCCTGTTTTGAAGTCAAATATGGTATTTCTCTCTTGATTCCGTCTTTACAAAAATTGTTGATTTGTTTCCATTAAATATTCAGTGGTTTTGCATCTCATTTGGTGGGTTTTCCTCTCTTATGCAAGTCACCATTTTCATATAAAATTCAGATCTGCATTGAAATATTTTATAAATTATATAGAAATTGTTCTTTGGATTGGGGTTTTGCCTAAAATCCATTTGGGGTTGAAAAATGTCCATTTGGGGACATTACATAGCATATAGTTGCCATCCTCTTGAACTAAGCATAAGCATAACTATAGACAATCATCTCAACCCAAACCCTCCTTCATCTCTCCCTCTTCTACATTGGTGGTGTCTTTGATCAAACTATATGTGGCTTATAGCCACGGTATACTAAAAATAAGCATAACTTAAAGAAATTTGCGTCGACACCTTACCTCTTTATATCTATATAAGGGATATGGGCCTACAAGACTATTATTGGTTGGGTGGTCTCCAAACTAATAAGCAAGTGGTCCCCTATGTATATAATTCTCATAGAATGTTATATGTGGTACATCAAAGAGTTTCTAAATTTGGTCACATCATTCGATGTAATACTCACTAAAGGTTAAAAATTGAGGACCGAGTCTTTGACTATATAGTTTCCATCAACCTCAATAAGCTTAGAGGAAAATGTTCAAGTGGTTCAATATCACTCACCCCATAAGACCTTTTTGTCAATTAAGTGCCTAAAAGATGATTGAGTGCTAACTATAAATAATCACCCTTCCCATCTTGGTTGTAACACATAGTAGAAAACAACGAAGTAAATCTCCAATGAATATATTATCCTCACCTCAATGGTATAATAGGGCTTTTGATTACAACATATAAGCCTTTTGGATTAGAGGCAAGCTAATCATGAATCAATTAGGTTGCACTCTCTATTCCATTATTCGAGGAAATTAGATAGAAATTATCAGTCATGGTATCATAGATATGGAAGTAAAATTATGTTCATCACACCCAAAGGACTCCATTTTCAATACAAAAATGTATCGCATCAAACTTAGTAGCCAACACCAAATCATGCCAACATCACATAAGTTCCTACATCATGTGAAAGCATACTAGTTCCAAAGGCATTTTGATCCAATGGGGAATTGTGTATTTCAGTTGTTATATTCATAACATCATACATATGGAAGCAAACTTATGTTCCTCGCATCCAATGGACGCCATTTTCATCACAAAAAAGTACTACATCAAAGGTTAGTCATTAATACCAAATCATGCCAACATCCCATTAGCTCCTAGATCACATGAAATGATTGTAGTTCTAAAGGTATTTTGATCCAATGAATAATTATGTATGAAGGTTTCGTGTAGTCAAATATTTGCAAAGGCTGATCTAGTCATTTGTTGGCAAAAATAAGCCAATTCATTGAGATAAGAGAGTCATATGACAAAGTGGACATATGATGTTTAATTCCCTATGAGGAAGCACTCTTAGAGTGTAATGTCCCCTTTTCCAAGACATTATTAAACAGGTACTGAAGACCTTTAGTTCACCTCACCCCATGGACTAAAGGGAAATTCTTGGGGTTTTCTTATTTTATTATTTAATTAAGGTTGCCCGAATAGTGATTTTTATCATTTACACATATAAGACAATTTTAATTATTTAATAGAATATAATTGGAGCGGAATGTATTTTAATTAATTATTTACCCAAGTGATTTAATCACTCTTGCAAGTGGGTGAATTAATTAATTAATTCCTTATGTAATCATTATGATGTAATGTCGGCTATTAATAAAAATAGACAAAAGCAAAAAGTAAGTCATAGCCGACATAAAAGTGATTTTAAAATGTAATCTCCCTCCCAAAGTGGGTCACCCCATTTGGGAAGGCTATATGAGCACTAGTAAGGCTCTAGTTTAGGGATGCTGAATATTTGATAAATTGAATTCTTCATGCTTGAAGAAAAGGGATGTATGCCCAATAGTGTTGTTGTTGATTGAGGAGTACTTTCATCCGGAAAGTACATTGGATCATTCTGAATTTGTTGTGTTGTTTCTGCATTGTAGATCTTCATTTCCAACCCTAGGCGAATTGCATAGTGGCTGAGTTCAGTGTCTTCTAGGGCACATTTTGGAATTCTGATTTGATGTATTGATTCTCCATATGTTATAAGGTTGGAATCTCAGATTCGGTAATTTTTGGGTAGGGTTTCAATTTTATCTACTCACTTGGAAAGTTTGGGATCACATTTTGGCATGTCTCAGTGGTAGGAAAAATAGGAAATCACTTTTGTTGGATAGTTGATCTCTCCAAGATCATTTTGAGCTATCATTTGCATTGTAATTCCTATTTGTGGCAAAGTTATGAATTTTTGAAGTTTTAGTTGTTTTCTCTCATTTAAAATTCAAGATTTTCAGATTGGTGTTGATTCGAAAGTGTTTCCCATGTCTACAACTCTAAGGCTGCTCAAGTACTAAGTTCTATAATTTTTGGAGTTAATTTGACTGTAGAACTATACTTCTATCCTGATCATTAAGGTTTTAAGATGAATTATGGACCCTAAATGCATTGCTGTCATAAAGTATACAATTTCCAAATTGTTGTCATTTATTTTTAGTTCTCGTGTATCAGCGTTTTGACAAATAATTGTTTAATTTTGATATGTCCTAGTTAGGTACATTACATAGAGGGCATATGATGTGTAATGTTTTGGAGAAGAATTTGAAAGTCATGTCAAAAAACCAACCTTCTAGTCGGATATGAAAAAACTCCATCTCATTGATGATGGAGATGAAGATTTGTGAATTGTTCTTGATATAAGATCATTTCAATATTTTCATTCATATCTATGGGTTCAATGTGACTATTGTGTCTTTCGCCAACATACAAGATAAGACACTACCATTGTGGGGTGTATTTTCATTGACAAAGAACATACATGCTCTCAATCGATAAATTGAGGTGAGAAAAAGCAATTTGTTCGATAAAAGGTAGAAGACTTCCTAAGTTCTCTTTCACTAGTTGAGCCCTCCTCCCTTTCCTAAATCTAATGATTGAGTGCCTATATATAACCATAACCACCCTCGACCTCCTATCATTGTTGTGGGCCACATAAGAAAATCATTTCAATATTTTAATTCATATCGAGGATTCAATGTGACTATTCTAACCCGGTAACATGCAAGATGATACACTACCATCATGGAGAGAATTGTCATAGAAGAAATGACATATATGCCCTCAATTGATAAATTGAGGTGTGAGAGTAACCAAATACTCAACAAAAGGTAGAAGAGTTCCATCAACTTCCTCTCCCTAAATTTATTGATCAAGATCCCTTTCATTGGTTGAGCCCTCCTCCCCCTCCTTGATCTATCGACTGAGATCTTATATATAGCCATAACCACCCTCAAGCTCCTACCATCGTCGAGGAAAACAAAGGATACACTATATATAATATATTTTTAAGGTTGGATTAGCGTAATCCCAAGGATTTTATGCTTTGCTTCATGGGTTAATCCATATCCCTATATAGTAGTTTGTCTAACAAGTGCCTACTTAGACTATGTTATAGAGAGTTAGTTTTCCTAATCCTCCCTGAGCATATCATATGAATAGTCTTGTTCAACGAGTGGTTTGCTATCACTACATATATATAGTAATCCATTGGAGGAACCTCCGCCTCATTAACCCCAACCTTGTCTTCCCTTATAATAGAGGATATTTTTGGTGGAGGTGGTCATCAAGTCCTCTCACACTAACCAAAAGCTATATAATGTACGCAATAGGCCATTAGAGCAATGGAATATATATATATATGGATTTGAACCCTCCTTCTCCCTCTTAGTCCTCATTAGTTTCCCTCGAGTGGCGGTATGGGTGTGCTTATATAATTTCCAGTTGGGGTTAAGTTGCAAGCTCCAATGACTTTGATGCTTAGCTTCGCTAGTCGAGCCATGTTTCTAGTAGTTCGTTAAATAAGTGTCGACTATACTTAATAGAGTTTCCTTGTCCTCTCCAAAGCATAGCATATAGATAGTCTCATAGGAAAAGTAGTTCTCTAATAGTATATATAGAGAATAAGCCATTTAGGATCCTCCCCCTCCTTGACCCTACCCTACTCTATAGTAGAGAGGAGGTGGGGGAGTTTATCAAGAAGATTTGTCAGTATAGTAGGTAGTAAGAAATCAAGGGAGTGTCGAATGCACACACACATACATATATCCACACTGCACTCACTTATGTATTGGATAGTAGGCCATTGTGAGAGTTCCAACTATGACTAGATATAGCGAAATCCACCCTCCCGCTTGGCCTCCTTTCATGAAACACTTTAGGGAATTTAAGAACTCCCATCCATCCCCAATATAATGGCTCCCCTTCCCTTGATATATATATATAGAGAAAGAGGAGGCTAATTTAGATAGGCCCCACCCCTATCATATCTCTTCTATATAGGGATGAGGGGGAAGAGAGGAGAAGGGTCTCCGTGATGAAGGGTGGGGAATTTAGGGCTTGATTCAACGAGCTTGAGGTTATCCCTTTCCTACCTCCCCTTTATATACTTATATAGGGGGTGGGGAGCTCTTCATCGAGAAATAAATACTATAGATGAGGTGTTCACCCCACGAAAGATATATAGGAGTATGTAAATACCTCATATATAGATAGGGGCCCTCATATCGAAAAACCACCAAATGTGATTTACGCGTAACCTTTAGGTCAAGGAGGGTCATTCCCTCTTCTCCCAACCTTACCCTTATATATTTATATATAGCTCTATCTAGAGGGAGGAGAGTCTCACTCTTGATCTCCTTTCATCTATTAAGGGTAGACCCTTGTCGAGAAAGGAATATGTCCAAGGACCCTATAGGCTGTTGTCCCAAAAAAAAGCTGCTAAAATTTTTGAAAATTTCAAAAACATCATGTCAATATGTTGCGCTAATTGATTGGACCATTACCATTTAAATAATTCATTAATTAAATACAAATCATTAATATAACTCTTAGTATCCATTTGGAGTGAGCAAGAGGATATGCAAAGTGGCACAGGACAACATCGATGAGGAGAATGCGACAATGTAGTATTGTGATGATTAATGAATGGGTTACTAAGATGAAGACAATGAATTAACAAAATGGTACAAGCAAGTCAATAGGCATAATGATTGACGTAAAGTTTTGAAATTTTCAAAATTTTAGCAATCAAAAGGCCACAGGACAACAACTAACTCTTATTGGGGACAAGGACTCACGAGGATGTAGAAATGAACCCATATAAAACTTTCAAAAAAAAATGGATCCAAACAAATTTCATAATGAAGGGCCACACGAGAAAATGGGGAAAACACGACAAAAATTCTAATTCACCTATGTACAAGATTGGGGATTACCACTCGTTATTCATTGTAATGCTTGAGATATTTCCCATTGTAGGGCACTAGCAAATGAGTACCATCAAGATACGTGAGATAATATGTATTATTTCCGCAAAAGTGTCTTATCTTAAAGGGCCTATCTATAATGAATAAAATTTGTCATGGCTCCCTTTAGGTTCTCTTCACTTATCCCATAACAGGACAAGGTCATTGATTTGGAAGGGTCTCTCATTTGCCTTCTTATCAAATAATTTTTAACTCTCACCTAATGTTACGTAATTCTATCAACAAAAAAACTCCTCTCTTCTTCAAGTTTTCTCAAGCACATGATCCTCTTGTCAACTGCATTGTTAAAACTTTCATCTTCAATTGCCTTTCGGTCACAATGGGTAATGTTGATAGTTCTAATACATGGAAATTTGGGTGCTTTTGTATAGCAATTGAAATGGAAACATCCCAATAGCTCTCTTTGGTGCAATATAGTCAACCCAAAATGCATCATAAAGTTTCTTGTGTTGATTTATCTTATTTTCATCCACCAATTTTGAACAATAGTGATGATGTTCTTGTTACTAGATTCTATTTGTTCATTTCCCTATGGATAGTAATCTACAAAAAGTGCTAAAATAATTTCATAGCCATAACAAAACCAATGAGTTCTACATAAGAGAAATGTGGTGTATTTTTTGTTACAATCTTTCGAGAACACCATATGGAACAAGGATAATCTCTTTCATGAAATTATAAACCACCTTTGAAGTAGTCTTCTTGATGGGAACTTCCTTGACCCACTTGGTGAAGTAATTCGTCATTTTGAGTACATGAGTATTCCTAGCACTAGAATTTGGATTCAAGGTTCTAATGAAATCGAGATCCCATTTTTGAAAAGGTTCTTCAATGATGACCGAATTCAATGGGAGAGCTGCAAGTTTAGGCCTTCCAACAAATTATTGATAGGCTTCGCATTTGAAATCCACTTTTGTGCATCCTTAAATAAGGTTGGCTAGTATTAGTGTGCTCTCAAGATTTTATGGGCCATAACAGTGCTAAAATTGACCTTTTCATGCTTGATCATGAAAAAAATTAGTTATTGTCTTTTATGTTGTTCCTTATTAACACACCTTAAGAAAAACCCATTGATGCTTTTCTTGAACAAGGTATTATCCCAAATCACATACTTCATGGCTCTCAAATTAATGGCTATTTTTGCATAGCACTCAAGTGTTCGTAGGCATTCTCCATATGTTAGAAAGTAGGAAATATTAGAGTACCATTCATCCACCGAGCTAACAAACAACACAATGGTAAATTGTCATTATTTAAATCATCAACATCTTTATTCTCAGTTTTTTCATTACTATATGTAATGAGTTTACACAAATCTCTTTCACATACTATTTTAGTTGGCTTAATCTCCAAATCATACTCTTGAAATTTTACAATCCATGTCTCTCAAACCCTAATTCTTGTTGTCGTTAATATTGATTTTATGGCAATATCAAGGACTATGATGATGTGGTATGTGAGTTCAAGATGTAATATCTAAATTGTTTGACAGCTTTAACTACCACATAAGCATTCTTTTCAATTGGAGAATATTTGAGATCAAGATATTTTAGTATGTAGATCATGAAAGCAATAGGATATTCGATGCCTTCATCAATTTTTACACATAAATGTTGTCAAAGTATGTTTGAAGAGTAAAATAAACAATAAAGTTTTTTTGAAATTAGGACATACAATATTTGTTGGATTTTGCAATAACATTTTGATTTCTTCAAAGGATTATTTCCTTATTTTACTCCATTTGAATGAATTTTTCTTTCATCATATAAAATGTGTTTGGTAGTTTTGGCAAAATAAGAACAAATCTTTTCAAAATTTTCAATTTTCTAAAGAAAGAGTGAACATCAGGTTTTTAGTAGGAAGAGATAAATTCTTGATGGATTCAACTCTTCGGGATCAATTTTTGCTCCCTCCTTATTTAACATTATGTCCTAGAAAATTTCCCTCAAGAACTCCAAACACATACTTTTTTAGATTCAAGGAAATTTCATGAAGATGACATCATTCAAACACTTGCTCTAGGTGTTTTGGGTGATCTTCATGTTTTTGAAAATATAGTTAGATCATCAAGGTTAACCAACCATGATCTTGTTTTTGTAAGATAATCAAATGCCATGTTCATTTTCTTTGAAAATGTTGTCTCCCACATTAATAGGACCAAATGGCATCCTTATATATGAAAATTTACCCATGGGGTAGTAAATGTAGTTTTGTATTGGACCTTCTTTAACTACCTCAATTTTGATTATATCAAGAGAATCCTTTCAACATGGACATCATCTCGAATCTGTAACAACTTAAACACTTTATCCATGATTGGTAGGATATTTTTCTTTGTGTGATGCTTGATTCAAATTATGAAAATTCATATAGGGAGAGGGGCAATAGGTGAACATGGTCCAATCTTGACATGAGTCTTCACACAATACCCAAGAATGTTTGTTATCCATAGTTTTAGAATGATGAATAGGAAATAATCCTTATGTAGAGTATCATCATTTGACATGTAAGACCTCTCAAAATAGTTCAAGTATTTTCAATGATTATATTGTCACCTATGTTCAAGTATTAGTTTCACCAATGGGAAAGTAAAATTTACTATTTTAAATCAATTCAAAATATGGCTTTTCCAATTAAACATTCCAAAGAACTTATATGAATAGGTGAGGATGTCTATATATTTTATTGGTGAAAAAATAAAGTACCCCACATGATAAATAATTGATTTTGTAGACCCATTAACTAAAGGTGTACCACTACTAGCCCCTCCCCTAGATTATTATTTCTCCATTAGTCTTATAGACCAAAACATTTTTAGTATCCATGTTGAATGATGAATAGGAAAATCAATTCTCCTGCATTCATCATCTTTTGACTTCCTCAAAAATAATCCCAGGTATTTTTGTATTATATTACCTTTGTATATGTTTGAAAGGAATAACATTGGATTTGATAGAAATCATGTGTTGTATCTCTTTAGGTTTGAATGATTTCAAGTCTTTGTATGAATAGAAAAAAGATGTCTATATATTTTCTTAGGAGTGAAACATATCCTTCATTTTTTGGTGACCAAATTTACCAATATTCACCACGTGGGGTTGTTCTTGATTGCCAATGTTAATCTTTTTCATAATCTAGTTAGAGTTTATTCTTGATGAACCTATTGTTTTTCAAAGAGTTCTTCAAGTGAAGCAAGACACTTAGAGGATCTTATTCCTTTTAGTTGTATCATCTCATACGCTTGATCTTCACATTCAAATCCCTTCTTTGTTGGATGAAGAAGTAGATTCTCGCAGTGTAAATTTCACTTAAAGTAGATATTGATAAAATTGCTTTGTTTTCTCCAAAAAAGGCTATGATCTATTGATTATAATGGAACATTACGTCATTTTTCTGAAATTTTAAGTATACTTGGTCAAAGAAACATCATCTCAATAGTATAATTTATATTTTCCAAACAAGGGATGGGGGATCATTAGGGAAGCTAAGTTGCCTAGAGATCTTCTTTGTCATTTTTATTCCATGGAATAACTTCAATTTAAAATTAGGAATCAAAGCTTTCAATGAGTTCGTATAGTTTATATTAATTTCTTCACTTGAAATTGATTTCTAATGTTCTTCATAACCAATTCTACGTCATCACCTTGTGCTTTAAAATTCTTGATTCCTTTTTCTTTATCAACTTGAAGACCAAAGTATGAGAGATTCATAATATCTACGATATTATTTGAAAATGAAGCTTGTATGAGAAGGGAAACATCTCTTTACTTGGTGAGATTAGTACTATTCACATCTCAGATCTTGTTGAGAAAAAAATTTCCATTAAATTCGAAAATAGCTATAGATATTATTAAGGATTTCATTGCTATTGCTTTTGGGGCTTCAACTTCACTTACTTGGCTTCATATTCGGGTTCCAGCACTTTTGATCTCCCATAATGAGAATCATTACATGCAAACAAACTATACTCAATCTCACACTCCGATATCTTAATGAAAACTTCCTACTGGAAACATTCCATATGATGCAAGGATGTCTACTACCAGTAATAGTCAATTTCACTCTCTTGAGATGGCGGTAGCTGTGAGCCACTTCACGGCATCTTTAATTTACTCCGATTAAGGTTACTTGTTTTGTCTCCATTCAATAACACGTTTGAAATGATCTTATATGAGTAACTCCAAGAGAATGTAATATCTGTAGCCAACATGACATTATTATTAGATGTTCCATAACTGTCGATGATGTAGTTTCTACGGCTTAGTGCCCATTGATAAAAAGAGAGACATAGAAGGGTCTCAACTTTTTGTTCGATTTTTGAAGAGTTAGTGCGATATCCCAATAAAAAAATCCTTATCCTATTATGTCTTCCTAACGCATAAAAAAGGATTTTTAAGGGAGAGTTAAGTTATATTATTTTATTATAAAGTGTAAATAAAATAAATAAAATAGTATAACAAATACTTTACTCAACAAAGTAATAAACTTAATAATAATTAAATCTAGGATGGAAAGGCCTACAAATATAATTTGTTATCCATCCTAGGTAAAATGCTTGACTTGCCTTAGTAAAGGGAAATAGGAACATAAAAAGGATAAAATTCCATTTCATTTGTGTATTTCCTCTAGGAAAAATGCACGACCAGGCTCTTTGGGAGGGTGGAAAAAGTATTGAAAAATCATCTTTTGTACTCCCAAGGAAATGAAGAATTATCCTAGGAAGGTTGCTGGAGGGGTGAAAAATGCATAGCCAAATTCAATGAATGTTGATTGACTGCTTAAGAGAGGCATTCCTTAGGTCTCTTCATTATTCTTTATAATGAGAAGTCCACTAGCTTAGGTATTCAAAGCTATGATCATTTTTATAATTTCTATGTTGCATTTGAAGCCTATGACCCTTGCAAAAATATTCTAAGAACGAAAATCTTAGGATTCATCCCTTTGTGGGATGAAAAGTCAAAGAATGTGAAAATTTCTATTCAGGAAATTCTATTGAGCTTACACAAATTTTTAGTCATTTCAGCTTGGTTTATGAAGGCTCTGAAAGGATCAGTTTTTGTATATTTCCTAATCAACGGTTTGAAGGATAAAATCGGTAAAGAGGGTTTGTTTATTCATCTCTAGTGGAGCTAGGACCCATTTTTTATCAAATATACAGCATTATGTCTTTAGCGAATCAGTTTTTGGTTCAACTGGTATTTTAGGGATCTGCAATCAGCCCATTTTATGAATTTTAGATGTTAAAAAGTGTCAGTTTGATAAACTTTAAGGGCAGCAAATATGCCCAGAATTTATAAATTATTGTAGCCTATTTTACTCTTGGGAAAATGTATATTTTTATGCATGACATGAGATGTTAAAAATATGGAAATCAGTATTGAGGGGGAAGTAAAGTACGAAGTGTTGATCATGATTAATAGTGAAGGTTTATGGTACTTATCCCAATCGCAATTTCCCTGTAATAAATTTTAGGGATTTGCAGAACAAAGGACCTCTAAAAGCACGTTATAGACTTGGCCATTGGTGTTTGGGACTGGCTTTTCCTAAATCCATTTAGTGAGTATTTATAGAGTCCCATTTGGGGAGACATTATAGTTGGTGTCGTGAGCAAAGTGGATTACTCCCCCAGCTTGTGCATGGAAAGGAAAGGAAAATCATATTCCGAATGCACTCGAAGGGAAAGGCTGAAGTGTGGGCTAAGTCCCTTTCTTTGATGGAACTCGGGACAATATAAGCTAGAGGTTGCTTGCTATGAATTTAAGAACATTCCTTGTACTATAATCTTATGTGTCAAGATGATGCCCTCAAGCTCATCTCTAGCTATATGGTCACTGGAGATAGCAGACACATGGTGGCAACATTTATTGAATACTCCAAGGGGTCAGAATCCGTTGATTCACTTGCAAATTTCTCTACAAAGACATTCTAGAGAAAATTTGAAGGCAGAATGGCAAGGATAATCAAGGAGGTCTAAACTACTTAAATTAGATCTATGGAGGAAGAAAATCTAGCCATCTGGCAAGTTGGGATGAGACAGCTTGGTGGTGAAAGCTCATAAGTCCAAACAAGGTATGATTTTCATTCAAGAGGAGATACGTGAGGATTATGGTAAGAGTGGAAACTTCCTTGTCCGCAGAAGCATTATCATGATAGACATTCAGAAGAAATGAATATGACACAAGGTCGCTAGGAGAATGTATGGACAACAGGTCTATAGCCATCGTTGTGACTAATGGAATGAAATAAGCGACAGCTCCTTAGGTCATACATGCTCAAGAGTACGAAAACAACGTGTTTTATCTAATGCCGCTAACGGTAATTCTATTTTCATCAAGACGAGAAGCATGACAATATGAGGAGTAGATAAAGCCTACCTGATACGTATGGGGACTATCACCGAGAGTCTATGTCTATGATCATCAAGAAGAGCTATGTATTGTCACAAGAGATTGAAGACATTTAATGTGCATAAGATTGCAAGACTTTTGGAGCACTGGATCTTAGTAATGTTCTATCTATTGCATCGTGGTCACCAAATACTCAGAATCAGTTAATAATTGTTTTGAGGCATACTTTTAAGTCCAGGATCGACGATTTTTTATTGACTTGCAAGGATTTTTCCCCAATTTTTGTTAATTGCCCAATAATGCTGATGTGATTTAGGTAATGACCTACTTAACAAATTCCATCATGAGATGTATGATAAGCATAGGAGGTAAAGCCTCATTAGAGCACTTTTGTCAATTTACTTGACTGTAATTCTAAAGTGGATGTATATATGGAGCATCTGGGTAAGCAGATATATCGTTATTTTAAGTTGTAACTCACTATAGGTAATAGGGCCAAACTTGTTTAGGGGCAATAAAAATACAAAAGAATGTAGAAATCATATGGGCCAAAAAGTTATGGTACTCTGGACAAAATGTGGACTTCATCTAGAGCAAGAGAATTTTGGGAAACAAAGTAATATTAAATGATGGACTAATGGTCCTTCCTGAACTCAGTAGGACCCTTAGGCCTACTATGGTCACTTCTTCCAATAAAAGGCATAAGGGGATCCTATGGTGACTTAATGGGCAATGTGTGTTATTATAAAATTCCATTAATAAAAGAAAAAATATAAACACTTATAATAATTTATATGGCTTTGAGCAATTTATTAAATCTAGAATGAAAAGGCTCCAACTAGTAATTGTTATCCATCTAGGTAGAAATGGAGACTTTCCTATTAGGGGGGTATAATGGGAAACTTTAGAAAGGATAAAAGCCTATTTTATTATGTATTCTCTTAGCAGAAAAATGCTAATTGGGAGCTTTTGAGGAGAGAAATAAGTATTAAATATGTTTCATATATTCCTTTGTACAAGGGTAAATGGTGACTCTGTCTTAGGAAGGGAAAATCTGACACTGTGGAAAATGCATGTAGCAGAATTCAATGAATATTGATCGATATTTAAGAGGTTGCTTTTGCAGGTTTTTCTTTCTTTATAAGTGAGAAGTCCACTCGCTTAGTCAATATCATTCAAATGCTATGATCACTTGATAATTTTCTGATTTTATGTCTCTAAGCTTTCAGCCTTTTGCATAATTTATTCTAAGGACAAAACCCTCTCTTTATTCATTGAAAAGGACAATTCACCTAAGGAGTTCTGGGCATTGGGGCTATGTACCCAAATTCCTGATAATTCCTGACTTTTTATATGAAGCATTTGGAGCTTTTGCATAAGTGGTTCTAAAGAACAGCACAACCCTTAGGATTATGGTTCCTAGAAGCTTCAGGGACCTATTTGCAGCCAATTTAGAGTGTTCCTATTCTAGAAGTAATTAGGTCCATTGTATCTACGCCACCATGATTTTAACTTATTCAGACGCAGCAAATGTAATCGCCTAGCGGGTTTTGGAAGGGTTTTAAGTGCAGCAGTTGTATGTTCACAACTTGTGCTACAGTATCAGTGACCCACTTTCGTGGAATCTTCCATCCGTTAGGGTCAAATAAATCTGTTTTATATTGCTCCATCTAAGGATCTGATTAAAAACATAAAATAATTCTATGGTGATATTTGATAATTAAAGTATCAAGTTTATAGTCAAAATCAAAGTCGCAATCGGAAATCATCTGCAGAACATTTATTAAATATTTTCTAGCCTAGGGCTTGGTAAATAGAACCGCATTGGGTTCATACTGTGGCTCTATATAAATCAGTACTTCATTGTTCATTGGAGTAAGATGGAAATTATTCATAAACGCGGATTTGTAGGGATTTATCTACTGCTAACCCTAGTCGCTTTTCTCTAGAAATATTTCAGATCTGCATAATCAGCGCTTGAACTTACATATATATATATTTTCTATAAAGCTGCCGGTATTTTGATGTTAGGGTTTCCTAAATCCATTTAGGGGTCAAAAATGTCCATTTGGGGACATTATAGGTCATACTACAAGATTATGATCTTTTGAATTCAGGAGTTTTCATGATTCCCTTCAAGGATTTTGAGAGACACTAAAACTTCTGATCAGCCTCTCAAGTTGATCGATATCGACTTCTGAGGCATTTAGTCGAGACATTCAATCCTTGTTTCTATTTGATGTGATCAATGAAATAAACTTCAGATGAATCGAACCTTTGAACTTCCAGAGGAGCTTCTTTTCGACGGAGATGGATTACTATTAACGATCGCTAACTTTAAAACAACATTAGCAAAAGGAGATGGAGCATAGTGTTGCACTAGTCCTTTTGAGTCACTTTATTTTGAGATTTAACTAGTAATAAATTTTTATTTCTAGGATTTCTTTTCACAAAAATACCTTCGGTTTCCTCATTCTGCTTTCTTTGGATTTTCATTTTAAATTTTTTCTTCTACTTCTCATGAGCCTTTCTTTGCCTTTATATAGTCCTATTTTTGTGGATCTCAGAAATTGAAAAG
>CM031236.1:692603325-692790749 GCA_018340775.1 Taxus wallichiana var. yunnanensis | reverse complement strand
CATAACATTGAGTTTCTTCCCAAAGTGTGGGACTTTGCGAGGTGGGAAAACTCTCAGATTAAGGTTGGTTCCTACTCCTTTGTTTAGGTGTATGCATAAAATCGCGTCAAAGATCTATCCTAAATCCTACTCTAATTTGCCAAAGCGACGAAAGTTAAAGAAGGGATACAAAGCAAATAAAACTTAAGCTACCAGTTGATATACCAAAGGAGTGATGAACAATTGTTTTTACGTAGACACAAACCAGAAGAATGCAACACAAAAACATGCACAAATAACCAAAGTTGTAATGAAGGATCAGAAGACAATAATTAACACTTAAAGGGATGAAGATCACCCACAGAACATGTATTATTTCTCTCATGGCTTGATATGATGCATTACAATAGTAATAAGGAAAATTTACATTCATAGTCTATATGGGAGGTCTGAAACTCCACGAATTCACTTACCAAGGGGAAGAGGGGAACCTATGAAATAGAAGAATGTCCAACCCTTTACAATGAGTCATTGACTCGACCTGTATTTACAAATTCAATCATAGAGAAGAAAGAAAGAGCAAGAAGCGGGAAAAGCATGTCAAATCTCAACCACTTGCTTTATTAATGCCTCTTAAAAATTTGCCCCAAATCTACCTTGTGGATCAACCACTGGTTCGGCACCTTGAAGGAGGAGGAAACAATGGAGTAGATTGAATCGATCTCACGGTTGTTGAGCGGATAGATCCTGCATTAATGGCCCCCAAGTCATTTTCTCCATTTTACTTTACCTAACCTCCCAAACTTAAAGTTTTAGATCTCCATGGCATGGGAAAAGTCAAGATCTTTCCAACGATTGTCGATTTACAATATCTTGAGCCCGAGTCAAAAAGATATGCCCCTTAGAAGTTTATATCAGTCCCAGTACAATGAAGCGGGAAAACTAGTTTGAAAAATGGGCCCCCTCTTTAATATGGAACACGTGGTTGGCTAGCACATGCCGGAGGGCATCCTTTGTATCTTGCTTTTGGAAAAGCACGGGTGACACATGGTTTCCTCCGCCAACTTGCTCAATTTCTATGTTTCTCGGCTAATTCCTTTACTTGTGTAGGGCATATCTCTTGACAAGGACAAGCGGTGGTCTGCCCGCGCTTGTTTTAGAACCCTCTCTCTATTCGACCCTTGAGTTAGCACCATTTGTACACTTAGCACTATCCACCATCCTGTCCGCTATGCTTTGACTATTCAACTCGACTTTGTCCCCTTGAAGAGATTGGACCCGTGGAGGCTCCGCGCTCGTTTGAAACCTTGATTAAGATTTACCTTTTAAGGAGCGTAAGAAGTACACTTGGAAGCCTCCATAGGTCTTTGGAATTTTCAATGACCTCTCATCTTACCTTTTCGACCCACTCCAGCTACGTGGCGAAATGGCGTTTGTTTGAACCTCCACATTTGGATTCAACTTTAGAGATGCGCCACTTGGACATGTGGCGCCTCCCTCGCCAAGTACTTCTATACTTAGCCCTTTTTTAGGCCCGCCCTATCCACCTTTTGACCTTTGTTGACCATTTGCTACATGGAGGGCTAGCGCAAGTTTGAGTCTTTGCCTTGGGATTCGATCTTGGATTTGTGTCGAGTGACACCTGGCTCTCTCCGCTACCTCCTCCATACTTAGCTAATTTTGGAATCATTCCAAACTGTTTCAAGCTCGAAGACTTCATATCTTTGTTGTTTCCTTCTTTTCTTCCTCTTAACCTCTTTGTGACATTGGTCCTCCTCTTTCAACCCTGTTGTTCTATTTCCGAGTCCACCTGTAACCCGTAGATTGGATTCAAGGCCGGGATCCACTCGAAGATCCGTTTTCTAGATTTCTCCCACACATGGTTGTTTGACCTTCGCAGGCCCCACCACTTCCATTATAGAGTCCCTATGCAATCTGTTTGCAAGATCTGAACATGATTTCTCAGGTTCTTCTAGTGTCGGGTTGTTCTCATCCAATACTTTTCTCGAGGACAAAATATGGATAACAATTTGGCGACTCACAAGGGTATCTACCTGGTAGATGAAAAGACTAATTACCTTGTCATAGCCATTGGGTATGGAGTCAAGAACGATGGTCCGATATTGATCCTACCTCCGATTCATGAACCTAACTATTTACACTCTCAATTTTTATAAGAAATCTTGAAACGATGGTTTCTAAGAGTAGAAAATTACTTTGACCTAGGGCTTCATATGTCTCGAAAGGGTTATGCTAGAGCAACAAAACAATGACACCACAACTATATACAAAATTTGAAATCATACATGTTCCAAGCGAGAACATGCAAATTGTGTCAAAGCACTTAGGAGAAAAACAACCTAAACTACAACAAGACAATTTGCACAAGCACTTAGAGGAATGAGAAACTAAACTAATATACACAAGGTGAGAATTTTCCTCCTAGTAGTAGTGTTTAAGGTAGATTCCATTCACCTGGAATCTATAACTCTTCACCATCCAATGTAGAAAATTGGAAAGCATTGCTACTTTTACATTTTGTGACCATGTAAGGCCACTCCAAGTGGCATCAAACATGGAATGCCTTCCTGGTTTTCTCGATTTACATCCCATTTCAAAACCAGGTCTCCTTTTTGATAGGTCCTTTTCTTTCCTTCTTGTCGAAGCATCTTTTGATTGAGGCCTGATCCTTCTCTATTATTTGAAGTGCATGCTCTACGGTTTCTTCCAATTCCATCAATTCTACATATCGGCCTCCATAGGTTCAAATTCGAGACATATCAAGTTGCTTCATGAGTTCCAATGCGGTAACTCAAGTGATATATAGCAACACTACCTCTTTCCCATAGACAAGTTTGAATGGAGATTTTCCTGTAGACCTCTTGGGTGTTATCCTATCGGCCCATAAGGTTGAATTGAGTTTCGTGTGCTAGGTTCTCGATTTTCATCCAAATTTCTTCTAATAATTTTCAACGGGTTCTTGTTCATAGACTTTGCTTGGCCATTACCCTGAGGGTAATAATTTGATGAAGTGCTCAAGTAAATCACATTTCTCATGGCCCATCTTGTGATTGTTATGTACCTTGGGATATAATAATATAATATATATGGGTTGATAGAGATCACCATCGATCTGACATGTGGCACACATCCTGTTAGTTATATGTATGGGTTCACATGGGATATGATAATATAATATATATGGGTTGATGGAGATGTTGACATGTGGCACACATCCCCTTATCTTATTATATCATTCATTTATGATTTATTATGCTTAGGGTCAGCCTCAGTATTGGAAATAGGTTAGAATGGTATATATAGGGGTTAGAAGGTTGTAGTTAATCATCATATTGAGTATTGGAGTGTTATTGTATGGTTTGGAGGTTACCCCCTCGAAGTGGTATTGGAGGTTTCCCCCTCGAAGTGGAAAAGCTATTATATGAGCATATTGTCATCATTTATCTATATTTTGGTGTTCTCTCATGTTATTCTGTTGTATATGTTCTGATTTATACAAGTAATATCCTTACAAGTGGTATCGTGAGTGACCACCAGGTTCAAGTCCCCCACACTTTGGGTAGCCTACGTCGACATTTTCATCGGTGTTTTCCCAAGGCTCGTATAGTGCAGAGGCGGGGTCCCGCTATACGGGCGCAAATCTAACTGGGGTTTGGGATACGGAAGCGTGGTGGGATGTTATGATCCTTACAGTGATTTTGGAACCCATGAATGCCAATGCATTGTCTCATATAATGGTGTCTGCAATCCAAATCCGGTCACTATCCCTTCATAGAAATCTAGTATGCTAGATTCATTAGCTTCCTTGAGTGTCACCGCCTCTGTCCACTTGGTGAAATAATCTATTGCTTTAATCCATTTGTGGCCTTGGCTCGAATTTGGATTGATGACTCCGATGAAGTCAATCCCATTACATGAATGGTTGGTCAACCGAAATTGGAGTGCAATGGAAGTGTTCTTAGTCTTTTTTGCCTCCGAAGAACGCATGAGTTCTTGCACTTTTTGATTCATGCATAGCAATCACTAAACACCACGGGCCAATAATAACCCACCTTCATGATCTTAAGCATTGTCACTCGTGAAGAAAAATGGCCTCAATTGCTTCATTGTGGAATTCTTGTAACACTCTCTCTCAATCGATCTATCCCAATGCATCTTAACAAAACATCGTTGATATACCTTTTGAACAAGATGTCGTCAATAAGCACATATGGGATGGCCTATAGTCTGAAATGTCTCCTTTTTGTTTTACTCATTTTGGAGGACACAGGCCTGTTTGAAGGAAGTGCACTATGTTCTGAGTCCAACAAGGAGTGGGCACATCCTCATTTTCTTCCTCTTGACTATTTTGCAAAACAAAAACAACTTCTTTTTCATCACTTGCTTCTTCTTGTTGACTCAAGGCCAACTGTTCACACAATCCCTTCCCACGGACCAGCTTAGTGACCTTGATCTCAATGTCATACTCCATGACACGAGTGATCCATCCTACACATTTTTCATTTAGATCCTTGCTTAAGGGAAGTCTTTAACCCCTACATGGGAGACTAACAGTTGGATTTTATTGTTTGAAACCAAATGCTTAAACTTCTTCAATCCTCTGATCACTATCAAGACCTACTTTTCGATGAAAGAGTATTTCACTTCATAATCTTCTAGACTGGTGAAGAAAGCAATTGGCTACTCTATATACTCTTTATTCTATTGTACTAGGATTGCGAGAAATTGTGTCACTACCATCAAAGGCGTATAGTATGAAGTCCTTAGAAAAATATGTATTCACGAGAGTTGGGGCTTATGATATAACTTCTTTAATGGCCTCAAAACATGTTTTCCTTTAGTCTGTCCACCTAAATGCCAAACTCTTCTTCAACATCAATGTTATTGGCTTGACAAGGGCAACAAAGTTTGGTACGAACCTGCATGGACAAAATTGATTTTTCCTAAGAATCTTTGGAGAGCCTTCTTATGGCTTGGCAATGGCAATGCTCTTATTGCTTGACTCTCTTTGCGTCGGGTTGTCAAACCTTCCTTTGACACAATGTGGCCTAAAAGCTTGCCCTCATGGGCTAAGAATATGCATTTTTAGGGTTCAATGATACCCCGAATCTCCTACACCCTGAAACACCTGCCTTAGGTGAAAAAAGTGGTCTGCTACATTTCTAGAGAACACAATAATGTCATCCGAGGTAGATTAGTACTATTTTGTTTATCAGGCCCTTTGAATGTCATATCCATTGCCCTTTAGAAAGTGGCTAAGGAATTAGACAATCCAAATGGCATTTTCGTAGGCATATGTGCCCCATTTGGTGGTGAAATTTGTTTTGAATCGATCATCTTCTTTCACCATGATCGGTTGTACACCGAGTAGCCATCTAGGAGATAGAATCTCTCCGATCCGGACACCACTTGTAAGATTTGCTCCATTGAGGGAGTGGGTAGTGGTCTTTGAGAGATGCTCTGTCAAGTCACAAAAGTCAACACACATCCTAATCTCTCCATTCTTCTTCCGACTGGGACCAACTTTGTAACTCGGCTTGAGTGTTTGATTGGAAATATGATACTTGCCTCTCGACTTATTTATCTCTTTCTTCATCGGAGGTTCAATGTGTGGATTGACTAGTCTCTACTTTTACCTTATGGGCTTAGCAGCTGGATCTAGTTTGATTGTGTGTTGTGCTAACTTTGGATTGAACCCTCTGAGGTCCTCATAGCTCCAAGAAAATACATCTAGAAACTCTTGGAAAAGTTACACGAATTCATACCTTTCTTGCTCGGTGGCCACTTTGCCAATTTGAAACATTTTTCCTTCTCTAACTATAATTGACTCCGAATCTTCTCCTTTGATATGTATGTTAGCCTTCTCTTTTGAAACTGATCATTAGGATTGAAGACAGAGACTCTAGCATCACTAAGCCTTTGGGAATCTTGTTTGTATGTAGCTCGCACTACTTGATCTCCATATTGTTGCTCTAACATGCTTTGATTTTTAGTGAGAATTCATCTTCCTCTTGTAAAAATTGATGATATGTTTATCATTCTCGAACACCTGCCATCATGTGTTATTATGTGGCACTTTCTTAGTCTCATAATCACATGGATATGTGGTTGTTCTTTGTCCTCTTGATGTTGTCAACCACATCAAATGTTGCTCCAATCGCAGAAGCCTATTAGTAGCTTTGTTCTCCTCCTTGGGTGTGGACACAATGTTAAAGGCTTTGAAATCCTCAATGAGATCCCATACCCTATTCTTGTAGTTTTTAGTAGGTAATTCTTGATAGCATTTTGTCCTTTGACTTGATTGGCAGTTCAGCTTTGTCACCAAACACCTGCAGTTCTTGATTCCTCGTCTTCTAGCCAAATGAAATTCATGAAACAAAGCCTCATATTCTCGCAGTGTTGTTTGAGCAAGCAAACTGAAATCAAGGCCGAATAATATTTCACACCTTAGGGGACATAATCATAGCTCCTCCTCTTGCTTCTTATCTGCTGCTCCTCGAACCATCAAAGAATAGTTTCCATACTTCATTGTCATCTTTGTGTTAAAGCTTCATGATAACAAGAAGAGGATTATTCTCCTCATGCGGGTAGTAAACTCCTAGTTATGATTAATCCGTCTCCTTAGAGGGATTAAAATCATGCCTTTTAACCACCCATTAGTCAAGAGTCAATTCAGGGATACACCCTACTTTGGTATCTACCTCAAAAGTGTTTAGTAGGTCCTCTTGATCAAAATCTGAACAATTTGCATTGATTGGGCTAGGCACATAGGAATCAATGTGATAATCCTCTATGGGCTTGGATCTGATTGTGTCCTTTGCTCCATACCTTGTTCTAAAGAGCATATGTGACCAGTTAGCAAACAAGTAGCCTCCAATTTTGGCGAGTGAAGTCCACTGGACAACAGAATACAAAATGTGGTAGAAAATCTATGATTAACACGTTCTACAATATAGTCACATTAGGGCAAGCATGCAGAGTGAAGCTCAGATCCTTGATGACTCCAACAGTGGTCACTGTTGTCCCATCCAATTGTGCTACTCCTCTAGAGATGACTTCATATTAGAGGCCCAGTTGGTCAACTATTTGTTTGGGCATTACATAACTACTTGCCCCCAAATCAATCATGTAATTATGCACCAATTTTTCTCCAATGATAATGAAACATAAAATGGAGGAGGCTTTAGATTCTTACCTCATTGTTCTCCATGGTTTCTCTCAAGTTGAGTTGTATTGGTAAGCACTTTCTCTTGCTAGCTAGGGGGTTGATTTGAGCTTGACCAATTTTACATGGCAGATCTCTACAATATATCCCCTACACCTGGAATGGCTAGTGACTCCCGTGAGTGAAATGTTCACACTTGCCCTCTTCATTTTCTCAATGATATTAAATGAACTATCCTTCTGCTACCCTTCCCTGGCACATTTTTCTCTTGTACATGGGCTATTACAACCGGTGCCTGAGTAGATTTGGAAGGTGGCTTGGATTGGCTCTGCATATTGGGAGTTATATTTTGAATGCCAATCCTTTGTGGAGCAATGGAGGATTAAGGGTCACCCGAGTTTGGTTAATGTCCTTCTCCAATATTTCTCTTCTTAAACTATGTATTGGCGAGCTATACTTTGAGAAGGATTCTTACTCATTCCATAAAAGTCTTCACGCCAATTGACAAGCATAGTTTCACTTGGGGTACCTCTTTTTGAGCTCCTTGCTACTGATTTTCTTTATGGCTAGGTTCTTATGACACACCAATGGTTTGTACCATCAGAGCCTGATTTAATGCACCATTGAAGCACATCAATTGATTATGTGGCTGACTACATGGGAAACACTAATCATATTCTTGTGCCATGTTATTCGTATTGGGACCAATGCTCTTCATGTTGAAGATGTGTTTGGATCATATCACACGAAAGGTCTAAGAGCTTGAGGTTTCCCTTAGTGTTGAATCGATTCTGACCTAGGTTGGTGGTCTATTTTGTTGATACGAGGGTCTAGCCTGATACTGGGCCTAAGGTTGATATGGCCTAGAACTCTAAGCCTATTGTCTTTTGATGGTTACTAGCTCATTTTCCAGGTTTTGCAGTTGTTTCATAACTTTCTGAAGTTCCTTTGAGATATTAGATGATGAAGTGGAGGCTTAATGAACTTTGACTCCTAGGGGTGGGTTTAGGAGCTAATGTGAGTGTTTGGTCGGTACCTGGGTTTCCTAATTTGGGGTATAGAGGCATAGACAGCCTAAGGGAAAGTTTGTCAGCCTGAATTAAACGATTCTCAGCTCTTATGGAAAGGCTATAAGCTACGGGTAATGTTATGCCCCCATTCTTTGAATTATCAAATAAATATCATAATTTAAAGCTCTAAGGAAGTATAAGAAGGCACCTTCATTAGTGGGCTTTACTATTGTTCGAATCTTGTCTCAAGTCCATTGAAATCTGAGGTTAAAATCCATCAGTTGCTCATTTGGAGCTCTTTTGATTGTTATTAGTTACTCCAGCAAGGATAGGTTATCCCCCTTTTCTCCAAACTGGTCATGAAGAGCTCTACACATCTGGTCCCATGTTTGAATAGAGCCTGCTTCAAGGCTCCTTAACCATTGTGAAACTTTACCTTTGAGTGAAGAGGCTAGCAACTTGGTTGTAATGTCCATCTCGGTGATCTCATGGATTGTGCATGGACATTTGCAATATCTTGAACGTGGTCACTGGAGAAGTCTAGATTTCTCGAGTGACATATGGGATGCTCTTTAATGCTGCTATCGGGGATTTGGGTTTTTGCATTTAGAAAGAGTGAGGCTCACACCGGTGAAATTGACAAAAAGGATTTGGTTGTTGGTGTGCCATCTTGATCGGCCTGAGCACTCTTCTTGATTGAAAGAATGGCCTACTAAGAGGAGGTGTTGATAAGGCTCTATTTAGTGGAGATAGATACTTTTGGGATCTTCTTCCTCTTATCCTTCTTCTTCTGGAGACAAGTGTATGTGTACAAACTATCATCTTCGCTCTTGTTCTTGACCTTGTTTGTATCCTTCTCATGAACTTGGGAAACTTGGACTATTGAAACCAGTGGATTCTTTCCCTTTTGGAGTCACCAAATGTGTAGTTCTTAAAATCTTCTTAAAATATAGAATCACAACAAGTGCACATCAATCTTACTGTAATAAAGATGGAGACTTCTTGGTCCCACCGGGCATGCCAAAATTGTTAGTGCAAAATCACAGCACCCCTAAATGAGTCGTCATATCTGCTTTTCTAAGGTAGATTCATTTGGTGTGATTCACATAACATTGAGTTTTTTCCCCAAAGTGTGGGACTTCACAGGTGGGAAAAACTCTCCAGATTAACGTTGGTTCCTACTCCTCTGTTTAGGTGTATGCATGAAATCGCAGAAGATCTATCCTAAATCCTACTCTAATTCGCCAAGGAGACAGAGTTAAAAAGGGACGCAAAGTACTAAAACTTAAGCTACCAAGTGATACACCAAAGGAGTGATGAACAATTATTTTTTTGGTAAACACAAACTAGAAGAATGCAACACAAAAACATGCACAAATAACGAAAGTTGTAGTGAAGGATCAGAAGACAACAATTAAGACAGAAAGGGATGAAGATCACCCACATAACATGTATTATTGCTCTCACGGCTTGATACGATGCATTACAATAGTCACAAGGCAAATTTTCGTTCATAGTCTATATGGGAGGTTTGAAACTCCATGAATTCACTTACCAAGGGGAAAAGGGGAACCTACAAAAAGCGAGAAGAATGTCCAACCCTTTACAATGAGTCTCGACCTGTATTTATAGATTCAATCAGAGAGAAGAAAGAAAGAGAGAGAAGTGGGAAAAGTAGGTGAAGCTCAACCACTGCTATTAATGTCTCCTACAAAATCTACCCCAAATTTGCCTTGACTGCATCAACCATTGGTTCGACACCTTGAAGGAGGAGGAAATGGCGGAGTAGATTGAATCCGATCTGGTTGTTAAGGCAGATAGATCCCGCATTAATGGCCCTGAAGATGTTTCTCCATTTTCCTTTACTTAACCTCCCCAAACTTAAAGTTTTAGATCTCCATGGCATGGGTGAAGCTGAGATATTTCCAACGGTGTCAAATTTGTAATATTTTGAGCCCTAAGTTGAAAGATATGCCCCTTCAAAGTTTGTATCGAGTCCATACAAAAGAGTGGGAAAACCAACTTGAAAAATGGGCCCCTCTTTAATATGGGACACATGGTTAGCTAGCGCATGCCTAAGGGTGGCCTCTGTATCTTGCTTTTGGAAAATCACGGGGATGACACGTGGTTTCCTCCGCCGGCCTACTCAATTTCTATGTTTCTTGGCTAAGTCCTTTGCTCAACAGGGGCATATCTCTTGACCGGGGACACACGGCGGTCTGGCGCTTGTTTGAGAACCCTCTCTCTATTTGACCCTTGAGTTAGCGCCATTTGGACACTTGGCACTCTCCGTCGACTCTGCCACTATGCATTGACTATTCAACCCGACTCTGTCCCCCTTGAAGAGACTGGATGCGTGGAGGCTCCACGCTCATTTGAAAGCTCGATTAAGATTTTCCTTTGAAGGAGCGTTGGATTGACACTTGGAAGCCTCCGCGGGTCTTTGGACTTTTCAACAACCTCTACCTTACCTTTTCGAACCCTAGGCTATGTTGTGAACTAGCACTTATTTGAGCCTCTGCATTTGGATTCAACTTTGGAGATGCGTCGCTTGGACACGTGGCAGTCCCTACCAGTATTTCTATACTTAGCCCTTTTTGAGGCCCCCTATCCACCTTTTGACCTTTTTTGACCATTTGCTATGTGGAGGGCTAGCGCAAGTTTGAGTCTTCGCCTTGGGATTCCATCTTGGATTTGTTTCGAGCCGACACTTGGCTCTCTCCACTACCTCCTCCATACTTAGCCATTTTTGGACTCGTTCCGAACTTTTTTGAGCCTAAAGACTTCAGATATTCATCGTTTCCTCATTTTCTTCCTCTTGAGCTCTGTGATGTTGCTCCTCCTCTTATGACCATGTTGTTCTATTTTCGAGTCCACTTGTAACCCATAGAATGGATTGAGGCTCGGATCGCTTGACAGATCCGTTTTCTAGATTTCTCCACATGGGATTGTTTGACCTTTGCACTCCCACCACTTCCATTATAGAGTCCCTTTGTAATCTGTTTGCAGGATCGAATGTGATTTCTTAGGTTCTTTCAGTGTGGGGTCGTTTTGATCCAATATTTTTCCGAGGGTAAAATATGGATAACGAGACCACATATATAACATAAAATACATTTCGCACATCAAGATCACATTTCCAAATATGACAAAGTACAACAATGACTCACTACAATACACACTTACTCAAAAGCATTTCCCACAACACATCATTTTTCATGGTGAAATATTTATTACAATCTTAATTTTATTAGTTGACTATAATTGTCTAAAGAACACGTAACATGGGACACTTCGTTCCTTTACAAACTAGGTTGCATGCTTTTGTTTAACATTTCACCTATAGTGGTTCCTTTATAATTTGCTTGTTTCTCTTATGAAAATAACTTTGTATATCATGATTGTGATTAGGAACATGTATACACACATGCATCTTCTAATATTTGACTTAAGGATTTGTTTGAAAAGATTTGTGTTTACTTAGTTTGGAATAATACTCTCGTTAAGGAGAAAATTTCATAAGAATAAAAAGGAAGGCTACTTGATCAATAGAAAATCTATCCCACGTTCATTTCATAGAATTGTTTGATACTAAAAATACACTCTTTTAATCTTCAAGTTATTACAACCAACTATATAGGTTAACTAATTAAGTTGTATAATTCTTGATTCACAATCGATTGCTCTAATTAGGAATTCATATTTTCACAATCATATTGTGCATGGAGGGAACATTACACTGTGTTCCGTTATAGAGATTTTCTTTGAATATAAGTGACGAATTTCACATTTCAAACTACTTCTATTTCATCATCTTAAGGATTTACTCTCAATAGAAACAGTTAATTAAATGTTTGACCATAAATTCTCCTTCCGAGTTATCCTAGGTTCGATATATTCCTATCTATGCCAAGGGTTCTACTAAATTTTACAAGTCCAACTAGAGTGCAATTTACGTAACTCAAAAGACCTTAGCTACAACTGAAGTTAATCCTATTCTCAAGGCTACATTTTATTATTTCATTAGCATCATTGTTTAATCCACCTTTATGCAAAAAAATCATGTGATCATGTATCATATTTAGTTTTTTGATTTATTAGGTTGTTGTATTAGTCATGGAACTCTACTTTATTACATTCATTTTATGATCACATTTGACATTTCATTTGGTTTTGACATCGTTGATGGCGTACCATTTTTTCGTAGTAGTCATTTCTTAGTTTAATCTTATTTACCCTTTTAATAACTACATTTCGCAGTTACTTTGGTCTTGTATTAACATCATTTTCGAACAAATGTAATTACTATAACTCTTACATAACACTTAGGGATTTAAAACTACAAGGAATACAACCTCACACAAGAAAACTCATTTCATTCCTCTTAGACATGCAAGTATTAAGTGTATATTTCAAGAGAGATATCGCAACTAATCTTGTGCATTACAAAATCCTCCTAAGGACCTATTTCAATTGTTGGGTAAATATGCAAGTAATTCAACGCGTAGTCTCTATTCACATAGTTTAGATATTACAAGAGATCAATCATAGGTACAATAACTAACTATCTTACAAGGCTTTGGCCGCCCACTAGGTACCGAGGAAATTACGCACAAGGGGTTAACTTATTCATGATATGGTCGAGCTACTGACACCTAGACATGATCACCTCACTTTTCCCAATATGAAAGGTTTCACAACATATATGCACCACCTCATAAAATATCAAGGAAATAGTCATTAATAATATGTCTTAGGTGTGAAGCATTAAGATGATTAATGAGATCAGAGTATTTTATTAACACAATCAATGTTTTATACCCAAGAAAAAGACTCAAATCGGGAAGGAAGGACAATAGGCATTATAACTCGTTCTTTTAATTTCATTAGTTTTGATGAGAGGAAATTATAAGGTCTCGCATTATGGGTGTTAAGGAAATATACCAATAATTAACATAGCAAAATATTAGTTTAATATCTTTATAACATAGGTACAACATTGAGTACAACTTCACATCCAATTCAACACTATAAAATATAGCCACATTGGTATTCCCTTTTCAAAATATACCAAGAAAAATTCTTTGACCAACAATACATATCATTATTTTATGGTAATACATGTATTACAAGATGAATATAACTTTACAATGACAACTCATTAATTACAACATATCACATCCAAAAAATTCCTCTTGTTTGGAGTACCTGCAACCAACGTTGCGTCAATCCTAGGACTGAGTATGGAAATCCCCTACACTCAAGCATAAATCCACACATTCATCATTTTTAACATTTTCAATTAAATAGAGAGAGAGAGAGAGAGAGAGAGAGAGAGAGAGAGAGAGAGAGTTCATTTCTCATGCATTCACGCTTTCACATTCAATTACACTTAATATTTTGGTACTAGAGAGAGAGTAAGGATGAGAGAGAAAGTTAAGAGACATTTTATTTTCCATTCACAATGTCACAACCATTTACATTTCATGTCCATTATCATTTCATTTCAAACCAATTCACATTTCCCAATTCATTTACGTTTTCAAATCAATCAAGTTTTGGTAGTCGTTTTAGAGAGAAGAGGGTGGAGAGAGAAAATCACCATACATTTAAAAATTCATTTATACGAGATAAAATATCGAATAAAATTCTACACAACATTGTGTGAGATTACAAGGTCACATGCCCGACTAGAAGTCAAACGAGACTCAAAAAAGAGATTCTAGCTAAGGTTGAGAAAACTATCCAAAATAACAAAAGTGCTTACAACTAGCTCTCGAACACACTCGTTTCAAGTTCAATCACAAATTTTGATGATTCTTACAAATTCTTCCATATATAGAGAATTCATCATGTTTGATGGAAGTTGATTACAATGAGCAAATCTCAAGTTATAAGGGAAACTTTGTGGCAACTTATCATAATGCATGCTAATAACTCTTGTTACTGTGACAACGACCAATGGGCCCCAAAACCCACTTGCAAAAATTAGTTTCGAAGGCGTTTTCATTGAAATGCATATGGGTTACGATTATTTTGTTAGCATTTTAGGAATAGGTGGGAGTGGTTTCAATTTTCTCTCAAACTAAGCGGTAATACTGCAGTATGCGGAAACTAATTGTGTTTTATTAAAACAACCATGTCACCATAAGTGATTGATAAGCTAAGAGGGTTTAGGAATACGACTTGCAAGTGCGTTAAAAATTTCCAACAACTCGGTTAAGGTTCCCTATGGTGTTCCATGTTACTAGGGTCATGCAAAGAGTTTCGATTTTGCGGTACGTTTGGGTGTGGTGCTCCATGTGCATGACTTTCGAGATCATATATATAGTTCGCGTGAAGGCAAGGTTTTGTCAATTGTTGGAAATTACATTCTCTATTATTCAACATTTAATTTCAAAAAAGCTAGAAATGATGAAGCGAAATTTAGTGCAAGCGAAAAGGGGAAAACCATACCTTTTTCACAAAACTCGTGATTCCCACATTCGACAAGACCGCATCAACTTTAGGCATTCCAATAAAATTTTGTGTCTTACTCATGCTTCGTTGCTTTTCACCCAAACAACAACACATTTCTATGAGACTACCCTTTTGTATACCTTTATTCTGATCCAAATTCTTAGTGTGTGCTTTCTTCTCATATTCAATAGTAGTTCTGGACCATTGTAATTTTTGATGTAGACTTTCTATCTCTGTCCTCAAAGCAGGGATATGATGTATATCGTCCCTTGTCCTTGTCAAATATTGAGTAAGCACTTGCACCTGACCTAAAAACTCTTGTCTCGCAATAGCCAACTTTTGATTATCTATATGCAACTACACAATCTCATCCTTCAATGGTTCAATGACATGCATAACAACTTCCAACTTCATTGATTTTTCCTACAGTTCCTTGAGTTGATGCTCTTTATCATCTTACATGTTTCCATATACATGATTCAAATGTTGTAGTTCATGTTTCTATAGCAGCAATTCCTACCTCAAAGGCACATGAGTAGTAGTAAGTTGTTGATTCTCCCCCAAACAACCCCTAAATCTCTTGAGGCATTTTACCAAATAGTTCCTACACCTTGTCTATGTTTCCATACTTTGCATACACGTCTGACCAAAAATCCACTTCCCAATATGCTTGGTGGATGATCACACCATATCCCTGATATCCTATTTTAGCATAAGCTGGGAGGATATGCTAACAACTGCCAAAGGCACTTTGCTTGAACACCTTAGAGGCCTTTTTAATGAACACATTTTGTGCATACCCTGCAATCAATGCATTCCATGAAACACATTTCTTTGGGGCACTCTGTCAAACAGTCACGTGCCATGTGTATGCTCCCACCTTTTGCATCCATGTCAACCAAGGAACTTGCAAATACAACATCTAATAAAACCCTTTTTATTATGTTGTGACTAATATCCACACCCTATTCCAAAGCTCTTATTCTGACTTGCGTGTGGAAGGACGTTGAGCGTATCTTCCCCGTACATTCCCGGTTGACCGTCAGCGTGGTCGTTTGACCTCTCTTCCGTTTCATACATCTCTTCCGTTAGCGCTATTGCACTGTTTGCTGTAGTTCTGGTTAGTTTTGTCCATGATGCTGCACCAATCTCAAAAAGCCAACCAGACAGATGACATGAAATGACAGATGATGATGTGACCGCTAACTATTCAAAAATAAATGGGCGGCATTGAATTGTAAATTCAAAATTTAAATATAACAAAATCCCGCCCACACATTCTTTTATGAAGTTTTATCCACTCGCTGGAGACCTCCAAAGTAGGCTGCAATATGTTCATGCGAGAAGTTGGAGATGGAAACGGTGGTGCTGAGATATATGGTGCGGGTGGCTCTAGGATGGCGGGTATGATGTTCAAGGTGGTGCGGGTTCGGATGGAGGCTCTGCTTACGGTGCTCGCGGTGCTGCTGGTGGGTCTGGTGGGAGGTCCCTGAAAGTTCATTTTATCAATTCATATTTGTCTCTTTCTTTTCCAAAACATTGCTCCAACCAGTCTTCAATATCATACCAGTGATTAATAGACTTACTTAAAAGGCTAATGAAAGCCTTGTAAGCCTCTCCCTTGAATGTCTGAGAGAAACGTCTGAGTGTCGGAGCTCTTTCATTTGTTACCCAATAGCAACACATATCAACTTACATGAATCTAAGTGGTCTTCCCAAGAACTACCAGTTTTTCCAGAAAATTTGGTCAATTGAATACCCTTCATAGAAGGCAATTTCGGCGGATTCATACATAGATCAACAAGATTTACTCTTAACCAAGCACTTGTATTCTCTCCTCCAAGCCCGGGGGCATCTTCATCAGAAACATCTCCTTCATCCCTATTATTATGCGTGGGTATCTCATTCGTGGTTTTTAAGGTATGCTCTTATGATTAAATGATGGATTGTTATTAAAGCCTTTCATCTTAAAGGTAGAAAACCATAAAACCCATAACATAAATCAGTAGAAATATTTCAAAATCTTTTTTATTATCCAAATATAAAACCTTAATCACAGATCCACTACACACTTAAAGTCTTTTAGAATGAAGGCTTCGTCTTCCTCGACACAATAAATTATATAAATTGATCTAGGTTTGTGTTCTCTTTCCAAGCAAATGCTCCTAAACCAAAGATGATATCAGTTTGTGTAGTATCAAAAAGAAAACTAGGTTATTATACTTGTGCAAGATGACTTGTTGAAATAGTCAACAAGAAAGAAACCAAGAAGAAAACCACTCAAAAGGACACAATGATATAGAATATTATCTACAGCGGACTAGGGGCCAAATTTCATGTTTACCAACAATAAACCGACAACTAATCGACTCTTTTCCCTAACGCAAAGGTTAATATGGAATCTAATTAGGTTTAATCATGAGTGACTCGAGGAAAATCTCAAGTATGGGGTAGTTTAAATGCTTTAAATTCTAATGAAAAACTACGAAGATCTAAAAAAGTTCAATATCATTCGAACTAGAGAGGAAGACATGCAAAATAGAGAAGCACACCAAAGCATTATGTACAATGAATTCAACTTAGTCTTGGAATAAGATTTATAAAAAAGTTGCATCCTTAGGAGATTGAAAAGGGATTATATGTGAACCCGATAGTGCATAAACACTTCAAAAAATTATTAATCTAATGATACACTTTAAACTAAAATAGTGATAAATGGTGTCAGATAGGGATTCAGAGGTGGGAGCGAGTATATTGTTCGTGGTTTATAGTACATGGTAGGTGGGGGTTGTGGGTGGCTACAATTTTGGTGACGGTGTAGCCACTAGGGATGGCCACCATGGAAACGGTGGCAATTTAATGTTTATATTTAGTAATACCCTAATGATAAAATGTAAACTCGCATAAAGAGTATTGGTTGTGTGATATGTGAGATTGCACTTGCATCTAATGGTTTATGCTCTGTATTAAAAATTTTAGTTAATTATATTATTTTCTTTTCCTTTTTTTTTTTTTTTTTTGTTTTTAAGATGATTCAGATATTTTGGAGTTATATTTTTATTTCATTAATTGAGTTTTATTTTATTACAATAATCATTTTATTTAAGTTTAGATATTAATTTCTATTTAAGTAGAGAAAGGTCAAGCTAACTAATGGGAAAATATCTCCAAGAATTAAAGAATAAAAAGGAAGATATGAGGATATTTAATGAGAAGTAACTAATATTTGACATTGGAAGGTAATATGATCCAATGAAATGTACATTGCTTTTTAAGGATGTGATTCAAGTTCTTTTGGTATATGTTTTTTAAATATTGGAGTAGCTTTGATTTTAGGTATAAAGTGATATTTACTAGTAAGTGCATATTTGAGTTGTGCAACAAGATACACTGAGAGGGAGCAACAAAGGATTCTTAAGTCGACCTTTCTACTAATAGTGTTATTACTTGCAGGATTTAAACATGTGATATGACACCTTTATTATTTTTTCATTTCTTGTTGAAAATCATAGCTTTGTTCGCCTTCCTCCTTGCCAAGTATTTTTCTTGGGAACATAAAATGCCACTGATGGACACTTTTAGCTGTAAAACAAAAGAATAAGTGCATTTGAATAAAGCTTTACACAATTCTTCAATTTCATGTTTCTTTTGTTTCTTGTGATTATGTTCATCTATCAAACAAATAAGCAACAACTATTTAGTGCAAATGTTGTGTCGCTCGCTAGAACACAAAACATTCCTTTAACAATCAAAAGAACCTCTCCTCGAAACTACATGCAAGCATACTTCAACCAATAAGCTAATCAATTCAATCAGGTACACAAAATGGTGGTTATCAAGACATGCAATTATAATTAAAACCAAATAATATGAAGCTTTAATAATCTTGCACATGACCAAACTTTATTCTCAATGTCTACACAACTCTTGCACTCTCAATTCCTTCTTATGCCCTTGCGCCAAGTGATAAACTCATGCGCCAATTACTATGCACACTTCCATACTTAGTCAATTTCCTCCTACCTCTGTGCACTTCTAGACTTATTTAATTTTCTTATAACATCTATTGTATGCATCAACAACAAAAAATGTAAAAATAAACAAACTATTCTAACTATTTTTGGTTAATACATGATTGCATGTGAACCCATATGATCCTACATCATACACCTTAGGTAATTTTGAAACCATGAGCTCTTTCTTATGTGAGCTTTACTTCTAGAATTTTTTTCTTGTAACCTCATATGTTCTCATGCAACTTGCATCCTCAACTTCCCTTCCTCTCAATTTCACCAAGTATTCCTTATGCTCTTGTTGCGTATTATTTTTACCATAAAATCAATAAAAAAATTCTTCTTTACACACTTGTTTGATATCTTCTATCTCCAATAAACCTTTTCAAAAATTCCCCCTTCATAATATGGATACATATTTTCCACATTGAATATGTTTGAGACATCTATTCCTTCAAGAAAATTCAATCTCATATGCATTTTCCATAAACTTATGAAAATATTTACATGGTCCAATCTTCTTCCACTACAACTTATCATAAGTGCCTCTAGGAAATATCTCCTTTCTCAACTAATCTAGAACCAAATCTCCCACTTGATACTCTACTTACTTTCTTTTTAAATTTACATGTTGCTTGTATTGTGTATTACTCGACCAATTGCTTGTGTACTTGATAATGCACCTCTTTCATGTACTCTACAAAGTCTCAAGCTTATACCCTATATCTTTTCTTGTTATATGATGTCTCACAACTCTTTGAATCCCCTTGGACTACTTCCATACACTCTTTGGAATGGTGTCTTTCCAGTACATCTCTTCACTGAGTTGTTATATACAAACTCTGTTGTAAAAAGGTTAAGAATATGAGAAATGTTGAACCCATCCTTTCTAGTGGGTTGTATGAAAAATGGTGTTATGAAGTTATTGTGTAAAAGTATCTTATGTTCCTTAAATGAACCCCTTGGAGAGACGAACAACCTGAGGAAGTATTATCCATATATTGGTTACATCCTTTCAAAAATATATTATTAAAATCTTGGTGCTTGCATCTGTATGAGCATATTATTGTAGGTATCTTTCTTATGAAAAGAAAAATAGGGCTATTGTAGAAATGATATTGACCCCTGAAGCGCAGAATAAGGTACATGATAGACAAGAGGGTATGGTGGGAAAGAGTTGAAGCATAAGAGATTCAAACATATGTGAGCCTCCCTTATGTTTGTATTTGTAATGTACTCCATACCTTTTTGTGTTTGGTTTCCAATATTTTAGTTTTGTGTTGAATATAATTAAATTTCCTTGTTCTAGTTGTATTTGTGTATGAATTGGTGAGAAATATTTAAACTTCTAATAATTCTTCATAGACTAGTTAAACATCTTATCAAATGAAAATATATAAAAACAAGTGTGGGGCTACCAAATCTTGGGATATACTATTTTGGAAAAATAAAATGTGGGTGATATAATGATACTTGTCTATGTCATATATGGTGCATGCTTATTAATTTCTCTCAATATTTTATTGATTTTTTCAACTTGTTTTTCATGTTTCTTATAACTTTTTTTTTAGAAAATATACAATTTAGGAACAAAGTATGTATATAAATATTTTGAGTGCCTTATAAACAATAAATATATCATGTTGGGAAGGAGTGGTGTTTAAAAATGATGATATCCACAAGCTTATTAATTCTTACTTGGGAAGTGTATCATGTCACCTAACGTTATCATTCATAAGAATATAGTGAAAATATATAAATAAATTCGATTTTGGGATTATACTATTTGCATGGTTACATATCTTTAAGGTCACAAAATTTTTAATAAATTTAAATACTATTATGGTGGATCAAGCCTTTCCCTGGAGAATGCATTGGTTAACCTGTCAGATGTATCGCATGAAGGACAACGAGAAGACAATGTTGATGCGTTGGGAGAAGAGGATTCCAATGTTAATGGTGCACCTTTGGAAGATAATGAGGAAGACCCAATTGTTTATGGATCCCTTGCCTTAACATCAACTGTTGTTGGTTTTCCTTCCATGCCCTTTAATTGTTCAGGGCTTTGTTATGATGAAGAATTTTTGACTTTAGCGCAGTCTAATTTGGTGGATTCTTTCAAAGAAGCAAGATGGAAACTGGAGGAAGAATGATTCTCTAAAGGAAAATCGGAAGTTGATTTAAATTTTGATAATGTCCACGGTTCATTATCCAAGTCTTAGATGGATTATCTCCCATCCCTCTTAATCCCGACTCTCACGAAAATCATTAAGGTTTGGGAGGGCCCAAGATATAATTACTATATGAGGATGAATTTTGGCTTGCATAAGGAGCCACGAGGATCTTCGATGACATTGGATGGAATATTATTTTCCATCAAAATTCCAAGCTTAGGTGATTTTTTTTTTGATCCATTGTCACAGTTGAGTTGCTTGATTTTCTTTGCAATGGTTTTGTTGCACTTCCTTTTGTTTCTTCGTTATGATCCTCCTTCATTGTGATTTTGGAAAAAAATTCTTCATTGTTGTATGTGGGGTTGGGCTTGTTGTATTTTGGGTAGGATCTAGTCAAAAAACCTTTTTACCATTAATTAAAATATTTAAATACTATTAAAAAAATATAGGCAATGACATGAATAAAAAGGTTCAAAAGGGAAAAAATGTTCACATATTCGCTGCCCCAAGAACACATATAAATAGTTTTTGAGATAAACATAATTTATATTTAACAAGTACAATATTATTTCCAACCAATTCAATTTTGTTTTCCTACTTATAGGTCGAATACCCGTGTTTCATAATTTTTATGTAGATAATTTTTAAGTATAAAAACTTCATATTTCTCTAAAGTATAATCAGGGTTCAACATGTGTAAATGGACCAGTTGATCCCTAATGCAAGTGCAATTATCACACTAGGTGTAAGATAATTGATTAGTAGGACAAAAACAACCACTAGGAGAAAATGGATTAGTAGGACAAAATGGACTAGGCACAACTTGTCAAGTTATGTATATAATTATCCAGGTTCTCTATGTGTCTATGCTATAATTTGCATGCCTTCATCTTATTCTTCTCTACCCTTTTTACTTGTGATAACTCCATATATCTGAAAATTTTCTTGTAACAACAATCCCTAGCTACTTGGTATAAAGACTTGAATTGACATGAGATGAGGGGAACAAGATTAAGGTATATTTGACAAAACAATTTTTTTCCAAACACATAGTTCTTCTTCTAGCATGCAGGATCTTGGAACCCTTGTTCACACTTTACAAGCTCAAATATTACAATTACAACAAGGTGCATCCACTTCTTCTCATGTTGTAGATTCTATTCAATTGCTTCATAACCCACTTGCAATCAAATTGGATTCTTATTGTTTGTCTCTTGGTTTTGTTGTTCCTAAGATTATTATTTATGATGTCAAGGGTGACCCTGCATAACACCTTTTATCATTCCTAGTTGCTTGCTTTGACTATGCATCTAATGATATCTTACTTACCAAGATCTTCCCTAAAAGTCTTAAGGAATTTTCTTTACAATGGTTCTATTATCTCCCCACACATTCTGTGTGATATTTTACCACTTTAGAAAATAACTCCCATCAAATTTTAAAATCCAAATGGAATTTGTATCATCTTTGGAGACCTTTGGAAGATTCAATCCTGAATTAGACATAACCATATATTTTCCATGACCAAGATCTTGATATAAAACTTCAGCTCTGGGATCATCTATTTTCTTAATGGTATATTTGGCTTATCTCTCTGGTAATAGTTTCTTCATCTCTCCTTTGACTAGGATTAAAGCATGAGACCAATCCATCTGGATTTATCCTCCCATGTCTTTGCTAAAAGGTTCTACTCAAAAGAATCCCATAGAAAGCTAGAATATCAACTACTAGAATGGTATTTTTGACTCATTTTTCAGTGGAAAGCAACAAAGGCAACTTGAGCATATTTTATCTGACCTTATAAAGGAAATTTACTTATTTTCCATATAATATCATGAACCAAAGGCTCGGGTGAGGCTAAGAACGAGATCATGTGTGGACATAACATTGTCGGAGGTGTAAGAGTCAATAATGCAATTACTCAAATTATGTCATGCTATCAATTTTTTTATTGATATCATGCTATCAATAAAGTTACATAAAAAGGATTAATTTTCTCAGATGTAGGAGGGGTGGAAGCCAATAAATTTTGTAGAGGCGGGGTGTTAGGAGTAGGCATGGTGCCTTTAGAAGAAGAAGCATTTTTATGGGATTTACTATTAACAAATGGGAAACCCTTCATGTTCAACCTCTTCCTTCTTTTATTCTTGTTGAGTGTATTCTTTTTGTTTCCTTCCTTTTCAATTTCATCCTTTGAGGTTCTTGCATACACTTTTGTATTGGATTCTTGTTGAGTGGAGGATGAAGGAGTGTCTTGAGGAGAAACTATTCCTTGGGATACATTAAACTAAGCTAATTTATTTGTGAACTAATATTTAGTCCTTGAAAGAATGAGGTTCATGAGATCATCAAGGGTGTCCTTTTCTTTAAGTGACCATTCAATTGTTGGGAGATGAGAATATTGGATAAAATTCAGAAATTCAAGCTCAAGTAAATCAAAACCATCATCAACCATGCCATCTGGCACTTGAAATAACTTAAAGCCTTTGATTTATTGAAGATTCATTCTCCCATGCACTTTTTTTTTACTCTAAATTTGTCATCACAATCCTCCCAATAGTCTTTAGTTGTAGGCAAGATAAAGATATGACAAATGAAGATTGATATTGATGAAAATTTTACTTCTCCATCCGGCCTACAATAAGTTTATAATTGTATGCAACATACATATGCCATGCCTCCCACTCCTTAACATCTAAAAATATATAGTTGATTATTGATCCAACCATTCGTTAAAAGATACATCATACAATATTTGACATAAAAAACTACTACTAACATTTGAGAGGACCTTTTATCATCTTTGAAGTTCCTTGACCCTCTAGTTCATCAACCCCATAATATTGGACCCTCCATATGCAATTAAGGTAAGTAATCATATAAATGAAACATGGTTTTGAAAAACCATGTACCCTTCAACCATGGAACCTTCATATCAAGCTCTTTGTCTCAAAAAATGTCTTAAGACCTTCATATATCACTTTAAAATCCACATTGTCCTAAAAGGGATGGGTCCACATTGTTTAATCTCTTATACCAAGCATATAAGGTAGTGCTCTTGAGAGGGATGGGTAGTGTTCAATATTTCAAGGAAGCCGATGTCTAATCATCCTCATATCTCCACAAAACTTAAGGAGATCAAATTATGCAAGAGGAGATATGTGGTTTTAGTGTTCGTGAGCTACCTTGAGGCATCCTAGACACATATCACAAGGGTAAGCATATTTTAATGGTCTTTACATAGATAAAAGATGTAGTCATAAGATATGATGAGGTTTGAAGGATCAATCACAAGTTCTAGAATATTTACATGTCTATATTGAAAGCAATTCCATTATGATCTTTTAAGCCCTTCTGTGGAAGGATGTTGGCGGGTTGTGGAGGACATGGAAAGAAAAACAGATGGCCTCACGTGGAGGAATAGTGAAAGAGAAAATTCTTGCATAGACATGCCTGGGATAGCAGGAAAAGGCACTTTCTTTGTCTTAATCAATACAACAAGTACTCGAAGTAGAAGATAACGAGCAGGAAAACAAATGGAGCTGCAAGGTTACAGTGCACGTACCACAGGCACTTAGAAACAGGAGAAGCAAAATAAACATAGATGTACAATACACCAAATGAAACGCCTCCACGGCCTCAATCTTCTTCTTCCGCTGCATACAACGACAAAGCAGCAGCAGGAAGCAATTTCCTTATCCTAGGGTGCAGGACTGATTAAAACCATCGAAGCACTTTCTTTGTCTTAATCAATACAACAAGTATTCGAAGTAGAAGATATCGAGCAGGAAAACAAATGGAGCTGCAAGGTTACAGTGCACGTACCACGGGCGCTTAGAAATGGGAGAAGCAAAATAAAGTGCTTGAAGTATTGTGCAAGGAAAAAGACATGTCTAAAAAGGATTTTAGGATGTGTCGTTGTCCATGTTCTGCTGGAAAAAGGTGTTTGTGTTTCTCCACACTCCAAGATCTGTAATATTTTGACAAGGGATGCTGACCAAGACAGTGGAGTCGGGCTTTACACCTATTAACTGCATTACGAGAAAATTTGGGGCACTACAGAGTCTCACACAAGGTGCACATAATGTAATTGGATTTGAAAGGAATCCCATAAACAAAACTTTGGAGATGGGCAACCGACTTGAATTACCATTGTCAGAACATCATAATTTTATTTTAATAGCCACCCAACCCAAATTTTCTAGTCTTGTCATAAAAGTATAAGCATTGTCAAAGGTTACATATTAATAATACTTAATATAAACTATTGCATACTTAAAGACCCAATTCAAATCCTCCTCGACGTCTTTGTGAAATTGTGAATCAATTTATAAAGCTACGATAGTTTGAGTCTTGATCACGTCTCGTGGATTGAATGGTTTGACATCACATGCAATAGCTATTCATTGCAACAAGCATAATTTACGTCTAACCTATTCACATTGTACAGGTATAATTTACGTCAATCTCCTGCCATATTAGTCAATCTAATCAATCTCCTGGCATATCAGTCAATCCAGTTGATAAATAGTTCTGAACGTATTTAAACACATTCGACCAATTCCTTGTCTCTCACGTGATTTTCAATTTTGCAACAGGTTGCAGACATATGAAAAACTGTTAGCTTAGAAATCCCATTCATACATACGTGTCTCTCATCCATCGATTTCTTTGTGCATATCATACTCCCCGCACATGCACTTGTTAACAGTGCCCAAAATTGATAAATGATTGCCCTAGCAACGCATTTTACCTTCACAAGCAAAATTGGCGGGGTTTCCGTGCCCATATCACCCACCTACTTGATTAAATGAAATCTGGACTTTAAAATTTTAAACAAGGAGGCAACATTTGAGTTGAAAACAGTTTGAACATAACTGATCTTAAATGCTTATATATACAGTTTTACGGTAATACAGTTTTACGGTAACAGGTTCTGCAGTTATAAGGATTAGCAGCTGACGGTTTACTTTTGCATTGGAAGACAGATTTTAAGTTTGATGCAAGTGCAATTCTGCTCCATTCATTGGTAAATTAGCTACACACATTTTAATACAGGGTATGGTAAACAAAATGAAACAAATGATATAAGGAAAACAATATTTTTATTACAATGTATAAATCGAAAATATGAGAATAAATGTAATTGGTAAATATTTTCATGGCTTGAGTGGATAATAACATTATATTTTCATTGTAGAAAACAGGGCTTTTGATCAGATATGGATCATAAATTCATTTTGATTTGGATGGATTTTTTAAGAGAATATTTTACTTGCACTTCTTCTTCAAGCACATCAAATTTATCAAACATGTTTTTCAACTTTTTCATGCAAATGATGTTGATATATGGAGAACGAGAATCATTAGCCATGCAATCATACAGAGAATGGTGGAAGTTTCCAAGGCAAACTACATTCTGGAATTTAATTCAGCAAGAAGTTTGGGAGGAACAACCCCAATATCGTGATGTTTTATACCGCCACCATTATAGAATGTCTTTTTCTCTTTTCAATTTGCTTTTGTCAAAAATACAACCACATATGCCAAGCACAAACACAATTCACTTTGTTAGAGAACCCATACCACCCAAAAAAGTACTTTGTTTAGTTTTGCATTTTCTTGCTCATGGAACCCCAACATATACAATAGCAGAGTTGTATTGCGTGGGAGAATCAACAATAAGGAAGTATATCATGGTCATTGTTAATATTGTCATCCAAAAGCTACAAAATCAGTACATAAGTATACCAACAGGGAGAAGATTGCAAAAGATATTAAGTGATTTTCATACTTTAACTCTACTTCCCACCATTAAGTGGTCAAACTCATACAACTTCTGCCAGGATTCTAGTTGATCTTGATACATTCCAATCTCTTTCCGCAGAAATTAATTTATAAATAGGTGACAGGACTTTGGATTGAGGATTGACTATGAAGGTTTAGCCTTGGATGTCCATGCAATGTTATCAAACAGGGATCACTTTAATGACTATGTGCATTCCAAACATAATGAAAAACCGCACTTGCGGTGGAAGGATTCGTTACAGAGCATCTTACGTTAGCCCCATCTAGACCCGGTTGAGGACTCTTGAAACCTCTCGGAAAATCCATAGAAGGAGTCACATCCTAATCTACTAGTCTCTGTTAGGATAGCTCAATTTTTTCTACCCAAGCGGTTGATTATGAAACTACGATGGGTGGTGCCCACCGCCCTCGTCAAGGGTCGCATTCCCATCAAGAATTTTGAATTTTTTCTTCCGATCTTTGCGGGAGAAGGTAACGAGGAATAGATGGTGGTGGAGCAAAGGAAGAAAGGATATAATAAACTAAATCCGATCAACATTTCTGATAAGGTTTGAGTCTTGTCTCATCTTATGCTTTTATCGCTTTATCCGGGTGAAGGCTGTTGTTTCTGGGTTGTTTTTCTACTACGAGCGGGTTGTTGGTTGGTGTAGACCTATTTTTTTTTGTTTGTATCTGGTGGGCTTCAATGAATATCTAGGTTTTGGACTGTTTTTTTCTGCTCTTTTATGTATATGGGTTTTGACCCTTTGTTGTCTTCGGGTATGGTCCCTAACAAAAAACCATTTACCAATAGTAAAAAAATCTAGGTTGGATGTAAGTCTAAACTTATTATTTTTTAATACATTGGTACTAAGTATTGTTATTTAAAAACTAATCTCGAGTTTAGTAATTTTAAAATATATAGTTTAAGTTTAAGTCTAATTGTTAGTGTCATCAAAATTCATTTTGTGTCATCAAATGTGTCCTTTTTTAGTAACGGGTTTCTTAATATCTAAAATTTAATTGGGTTTTATGATTAGTTTTGAGTGTATTTTGTTTGTCATGTGAAAAAGTCTAATTTATTGTAACAAATGCATTTTCGATTAAAACTTGAAAGCAGGAGCATGAGATAGACTGATATTCAATGAAATCAATATATGCATTAACAAAGAAGAGTGCAGAGCCTTATAAAGGTTGCGGGTGGAGGGTGACAGTTATAACTATCCACCATAACAATGTATTAAATATTAAACAATATTAAACTAATGCTAACATTCCCCCCCTTAATACATTGATCGTACAAATATACATTTCCTGATAATAGGTCCCCCCCTTAAAGAGAACACCGCAAAGAGGGTCTTCACACGAGCATGTGCCTACATGGTCTCACATGGTTTTTCTAAGGTTGACCAGAAACCTAGAGGGACAGGAATACTTTCCATTGTTCACCTCGGTGGTTTTATAGGATTACCACGAACCAAGAGGATTTTACCTCGGTGGTTTACGGGCATACCACGAACCCAAGAGGATGATACCTCGGTAGTTTTATAGGATTACCACGAACCCAGGGACGAGTACCATGCGCTGCTTTTAGTGCTTTTCTGTTCCCCACGACGCTCTTCGATTAGAAGGTCCCAAATAGGTAACTTCGTATCATTTGTACTTTATTGAATAACAAAACAATAGGAACACGACACAAAACTGAAACTGAAATAAACAAGCCAAAAATTGAGGAATAGGTCCTCATACCTACCTACTGCCACAATCTGTTGGCGGCCTCATCGCTTGTGGCTTGCGAGAGGTCATTTGGATTTCCTCCACCTCGTTATCCTCCGTCCTCCTGTATAGATGATTACTGATACTAGAGATGATGTGAAGCCAATCTCATCAATAGCTTCCTCACTCTCGTCAGAATCTTGTGGATCTTCTATATGAGCAGTATTAGCTCCATTGTGTTTTATATTTCCTTGTAGAACATCTCTTGCTCGGATATGATAGTTCCACATTGTATGACCTTTCTTCTGACAATAGTGGCATTCAATCTCTTGTTTAGGCCTTAGTTTATTTTTATCTGATCTCCTGTGAAATTTTCTATTTGTGGAATAAAGTGCACTTACTTGTTGAGTATCACCTTCTGCAACATCGTCAGTTATGCATTTTTCCTCTGTGAGAAGAGCCGCGATCATGTCATCTAGAGATTTGGATTGAATTTGACTGAGAGTAAAAACAACATTGTTGTATTTGGAAGATAGACTGTTTAATAGGATCGCTTTGGCATCCTCGTCTTCTATCACAGCTTTGACTTCTGCTAGTTGTTGGAGCAGAGACCGAAGATTATTAATGTGACTAGACATAGAAACGCTTTCTTCCATTTTGAATCTATATAATTGAAGTTTTAGGGAAAACTTCGCGTTCACTACTTTCGCTCCAAATAATTGATTTAAATTATCCCACATGTCCTTGGAAGATTTATTGAGATCAACATGATGGAGTTCAGAATCGGAGAGAGCAAGGCCAATAATGGCTTTTGCTTTATCATCTCTGCACTGCCATTCTACTAATTTGGTGGCATCTGTGGGCTTTTTCTCTTTCCCATCTACTATACCCCATAAGTTTTTATGCATAAGTTGCATTTGAATCTTCACCTTCCATGTATGAAAGTTTAACCCCGAGTATTTTTCCAAGTGAATGTCCATAATAACTACTAACGAAACGAAACAAAAAAATGGTGAAGTAGGAAGTAAATTACGGTCATACCAAACATGAAACAAATCATCACGGTCTAAGACAAAATACAACCATACACCACTTGCCGATCATCGATTATCGTCTTCTTCTTGAGAGTATTTGCGAGAAAAGCGGTTGGAGACAAGATTCTGAGATGGTTGAAATCAGAATTTCAACTGTTTAACTCTCCAACGTAGGTCTGGATTCTTGATACACGTATCCAATGCTGCAGGTCTGATTTCCACGCAATGATCTTTCTCCCACACGTCCAAAGATTTGCAAAAGTCGCCAAAACTTCCAATGGAAGTTCAAAATGTCAAAACAGGTTTCTTCACCTTGATGCCTATCTTTTATTTGTAGAAAATTAATTGATTATTGCTTTATGCTCCATGAATTCAAACTCCCAAGTGACGACAAGAATGCTGTGTTATCTAGAGGTCTTCAAGTTTCCAATACTAAATGGAAACTCTACACAATTCTCCCCGATGCTCTTAAGCGTCACTTCAAGACAGAGACCACACTAAATCCTCTTCACACGCGCCCAAGAAATGATGCGATTTGATACCAATGAAGAAGCATATGAAAAAAATAAAAATAATTGAAATGCCTCCTCAAAGATTCCACGCAGGGAGAGGATGAGTGCTCGATACCAATGAAAGCAGGAGCATGAGATAGACTGATATTCAATGAAATCAATATATGCATTAACAAAGAAGAGTGCAGAGCCTTATAAAGGTTGCGGGTGGAGGGTGACAGTTATAACTGTCCACCATAACAATGTATTAAATATTAAACAATATTAAACTAATGCTAACAAAACTAACATTCGATGTCGGTTCAAATTGTGGGGTCATTTCAAATTGAGCCTCATGTTCACATTTTGTTGAGTTAGTAGCATCATTACTAGAGGATGGAGGTATTGGAGGAAGGAGGAAAATCAACATCCTTTTTCCATACACAAACGATAAGGCCGCACAATGATGATGTTGTGGCATATTTTCATTTTTGTGTTTTCTTTCCATTATACTACGGTAGAAAATAAGAGCATTTGATATAGTCATATTAATGTGGTGTAATAAGTGAGACATTCTTGTATTTTCCCCTTATTTAAGATAGTGATGAAAATTGATAAATCATTATAGCATCATGATATTTAGGTTGTTGATTGTCTTGAGAAACACATATAGATTTTTGGTTGTCCTATAAAACCTTCTTAACATTTTGGTTTCTAGTAAATCACTTTCAAAACCATCATAAATGGTTGTTGGTAAACCATTTATAAAAAAATATTTGAGGTTGTTGGTTATTTTAAAAAAATCCATCCATATTATGAACAAGTAGAGGTGGCACATTACAATACAAGATAATATTTTCCCCATGTTCACACTAGGGGGAATGTTAGGAATCATATGGTGTTAGTACTCACATGAGTGAGTACATTCATTACACATCATAATTTATGTTTAAGCTATTCACATTAAATTGTGAGTTCATATAGTTATTGATGTAGATTTATATAGATGAAAAAGATCTATTGGCTGCAATTCTTAATCATTGAAATATGTCAGCCATGAATTCAATCTCCTAATGTATACTCAGTTGTATATGAATCAAAGTTATATCATTCAATCCATTTGATAAATAGTTATGAACATATTCAATTGAATCATTATTTAAACACATTCAACCAATTCCTTATCTCTCACATGATCTTCACTTTTGCTCAAAAATCCCATTCATGCATCATTGGTTTTTCTATATAACATCAATTTATTTTCTTAGAAATCCCATTCTTTTGTTGTCCTTACTCTTTTTATATTTAGTTTAAATGTTTGATTTTGTGCTTTTTCACACATATAGTCCATTGTGTAAGTCATCCAACCTTGGTTCGCCATTTTGAAAGTTATGTGTTGGATGTAAGTCTAAAAGTGTTATGTTTCAATACATTGGTAGTGTTATTGAAAAATTAATCTCACTTTAGTACTTTTTAAATACATATTTTCAGTTTGAGTCTAATTGTCTATGTCATCAAAAGCGGTGAAGATTTTAGTGGCTAATATTCGTAATTTGGCTAAAATTAGGAATTCTGGAATATGAATTTGGCTATTTTTACGACCATGGCAGTGACCACGTTTTGCCCAAAAATCTACAAAAATAATTTTTCCCATGTGAATAGCCAATGGATCTCCAATCCCAACATATATATTTTTATTGAATCACCACATGATAGATGGGTCGGGGTTTTAAAACATTCTTGGATTGCCAAGAAATCTATGGAACCTTCCTATTCATTTGGTCTCATTCACCGACATGTTTAGGATTTTTTAAATTTGATTAAATTCTCCACACACACACACACACAGATCTAGATTGAAATCCGTTAAACCTTTAGAAGACCCGCCAAATTTAAAAGACCCCGCTAACTGCGTAGGAAGCCACTAAAACTTTTGATAAGCCTCGACGCATGAGGAGTGGCCAAGTGTCACCCATTCCGAGAACCTGAGTGTAAAGGTATGCAAAAGGAGCCCCAACACCCGGGGGTGGATATCGGGCGAACATGAGGCGGGATTACGGGCATCTTGAGGAAAAGGAACTTTATGGACTCCAAGCCCACGGAATGAAAGAATTTAATAGATTTTCAGGTCCATGGTTAGACGAGGTAGAGTAGCAATCGGGGAACATGTGGTACACCTCCATTTGCAAGAAACATCCTTCATGCTAATGAATTATCCTTTGTTTGCCACTCCATCTATAATTTCCTTCAAAAAAATAATTATATTTCACCATTGCCACGAACGTGGATTTTAGACAATTCGCCAACCCAATAAATCTGGTTCCAACCATATTCGCCATGATTTCCATAAGTTTTTTCGGGTGGGTTCTTTAAAAATTCGTGATCATAAGTCATTTTGTGTCGTTAAAGGTGTATTGTTTTAGTAATATTTTTCTTAATATCCAAACTTTAATTGGATTTTATAATTATTATTGTGTGTATTTTTTTGTCACATGAAAACATCTAATTTATTGTAACGAATGCATTTTTAGTTGAAACTACATTGAGTTTGAGTCCAAATTGTGGGGGCATTTCAAACTAAGCCTCATGTTCACATTCTATTAAGTTAGTAGCATCAATACTAGAGGATGAAGGAATTGGAGGAAGGAGAAAAATTAACATTCTTTATCTAGCCACAAGCGATGGGTCCGCATAATGATGTTGTGGTATGTTTTAAGTTATGTGTGTTTGCTTTCCATTTTGGTGTGCAGTATAAAATTATAACACTTGATGCATTCTTATTCATTTGATGTAATAAGTAAGTGATTCTCTATTTTCCCTAATGTAAGATAGTGATGAAAATTGATAAAGTGTGAAAGCATCATGATATTTAGGTTGTTGATTGTATTGATAAAACCATCTAGGTTTGTTGGTTGTCTGTAAAACCTTCTTAGTTTTTGGTTTTTCTACCCACTTACAAAACCATCTAATTGATTGTTGGTAAACCACTTGTAAATCCATGTGTTGGTTAGAAAATTTGTTGCTAAGAAAAATAAACATTTCTAAAGGGGACAACAGTCCCTCCTATTTAATGGGGAGGTTTCCTTATTCAAAATCCAAAATCCTAAGTATGTACAAATATACAAACTAATTAATTTCAGATGAGGATATTGGTGACCATGGCATTTGAATCATTATTTTCAATACAGAAGAGAAACTAGGAAAAGGCATGGAGGAATTACAATAGTATAGGACAAGTTAGTTAAGGAAACACAGATTGCAAATAACTCGATCAAAGATAAAAGAATCCACCTTGGTTCCACAAGATTACAAGCCTGACTACAAAACATAGAAGGGAAGAAGTAGCTATTTCAAATAAAGATATTGCATATTTTTATTCTACTTATGCATGCAAATAGAACTCAAGAACACGTGTGTTTGTATAAATGAAAAACCCATAATACGTAGAATGAAAATTGAAACAAAGTTCAACACATTTCACTTCATGGATTTGAATACAAAGTTTTAGATTTCATGTATAACAAACTATCACATTAGTTAGATTTATAAGATAGAGAAATAAAAAGAACTCAAATTAGAAAGGGAAGGTCTTCTTCGTATTGATCTAAAATATGTATATTACATCCAAATGCACCAATATCCAACCCCTTTACAAGTGATAATGAAGCCTTATATAGGATGAGGGGAGGATGTAACTACCTTTTCTAGCTAAATATATTTAATTAAGTTTTAAACACTTAATTAATCAATTACATAAGTTGGCTTTATTTTACAATTTTATTGTTAGAATAATAAAGCCAACTCAAAAATAAGACAATTAGGAAAACTATGAGCACGAAGAGAAAAGAGCAATAGGAACATCTCGAGGTTGGGAACTTTATTTTGAGCACTTATTTTGAATTTAGTCACAATAGTTGAAATCTCCATGCTCTTAGGGACTATGGTGTTTGCAAGAGCAGCCAACCAGCTTCCAAGAGAGTACTCCATATCCTTTGCAATCCCACATTATACATAAGTCCCTTTGTTGCCTCTACTACGACATTGTGAAATTCTTAGAGTTCCTCCATCTTTTCCTTTGACTAATGAGTCTTCTTTGAATAACTACTCCTTGATCAATGGTTTGAATTTTTCTTTAATCTGATCAACTCAATTCCTCTATGCATTATTGTCCTTGTAGAATTGGCAATGGAGGGCTTGTAAATCATTGAAGATCTCAGCCTTTAGTGATTCACCTTTATATACCATGGATATTGGTTCAATTAAACTTCCTCTAGAACCTTAATTCTCCATTCCACATTATATGTCTAATTCTTGGATAGGTTTCTCTTTGAATCATTAAAAATATTGTGAGATAGGAGAATATTTTCATCAATTGTGTTCATGATTTGGAGATCTTGAATACAATCTTCCAAAGCTTGATATCCTTATCAATGGTGATTATTCTTGAGTTGATTTTATCTTGTAAAAGGATATATTATCATACACCATGTATGCTTCATCAATAAATTGCAAACCGAAACTAGAATTCCCTCCACCCAGGCCTCAGAAGCTTTTCCAAATGTTACATGCTTATGAATTTTCTAATATCTTTAACATCATTCCCAAAGACTTTGGAAGTAATGGGTGGAAGTGAAGAGAGAGGATTGGGATCAAGGGGGGTCTTTTTCGACAAGAAAGGATTTGATAATATTTAAATAACTTATACCTAATCCTCAAGTTTTTCTTGAGTTTGCCTTCCTTTTTCCACCCTATTAATGAATTTGGAGACAATATTTCTGAGATTGTGCACCTCTCCTTCTGGAGTTGATTCTCCAAGTGGAATTCTAGTGAGCTCAAGTCTGAAATAGATATTTATTTTTCACTCTTATCTTCTTTTGGTTTAGAAATTTCTAAAATTGTTGTCCCTTAGAATCTAAAACCTAGATAAGAAGTTGTCTTGGCTTTCTTTGGAGGAGGAGTTATACGAGAAGAGCAGCCATTGCATCAAACCCTAGAACTTAAATCTAAGATGGAATTTCCTTTTCTTGTTGTCAATCATGGGTTGGACCCATGTGAATGAATTTCTAGAAGAAGGATTTGGATGAGGAGGAAATGCAAGGACATTATAAGGCTGAGAGAAGTTGAGAAGTAGGGAATTCAAGAGTGGAAGTCACAATAAAATAAGAAGGTGTCCTTCTAACCTCCAATTTAGGCCTAGAGACATCTATTTTACCTCTACCTAGTTCAATGATTTCTACCTCTTCTTCTTCTTCATCACCCTCTTCACCTTCCTCTTCTTCTTCTTCATCTTGTTGTTCTCCAACCTATTTTTCTCTTCTTCATATGGTTGTGGCACTTGTTCAGGGGTAGGATCAGCTTCATCAGTTAATTCTTGAATCTTTCCTTGTTCAACCCTTTACTCATGTTTCTTCCTCCTTCTCAACCTCATTTAATTTTTGTATCTTCATGTATACCTTAGTTCCCGAGTGCAAGGGTGAGGAGGAAGGAGTTCTTTGAGTTGGAACCTCCTTTTTGTGAGGTGTAAGCATCTTGAGAAGAAGATGTTTGCATTGATTCTTTCAAATCTTTTAAATTCTTATCATACCAATTCCTAGTTCTCAAGAGCATTGGATTTTTAATTCATCAAGATTTTCCCTCTCATTTTGTGACCAATCGATGTATGGTAGAGGATTATTGAAGCAGGACTCTTATGTATTCCATAGTATACAAGTTAGAGTAATCATCTTCCATTCCTTCAAGAACCTTGTACACATTGATATCCCTGATTTTTTACAATGATAATCTACCAAATAATCTCTTCCTTACCTCACACTCTTCAGCACAATCTTCTCAGTAGTCTTCAAATGTTGGCGCATGATAGTAGGTCATTCTTAGATTCTTTAAAATTAAACTTTTACTATCAAAGGAAAACATCTTTTGGTAAGTATGGAACTTGAATTCTAAAATGGTCATCTCAACATTTTGGGCATCAAGTGAAGACCTACATGTGTAATTTCCATAGGAAGATAGGGAATTGGATGCTTGAGATCCTTTTGTCCTTGTAGGTTATGTGAAGTATATCTAACTATATCTAGAGAGTTAAACAAGGATCAGTTTGTCATTGCAGTATATTGGCAGCTTGTTTGGTACTCCCTCGAATCCAGCTACCCGAATGTATGATAATTTTCTAAATTGAATGAAGAGGTGACATATATAGAAATTATTTGCCCCTCTGAAACCCTTTCACCACATTACCTTCAAGTAGTCTAACCAAGAACATTGTGAAGGCATCATTTACTCTCCTATGATGAGTTTTTATTTTCATAGGTGATTTGAGTGTAGAACTCATACATTGGTGGAATATTCTTGTCTTCTTGGCCTAATAATACTATCACATACCTACTGTATGTTGTTATAGTGTACATCAGGTATGAGGTCATGTGGAATTTTTACGCGTATGTAAAATGACAAATTAGTGAGTCAACTTTTCACAAATAATTTCTCCCCAACCTTTGTTTATCTTCACATATCACATTGATATACACACACATCCAGTATTGAAATCATTGGTGGATGGCATGCCCATTATCATTGCAAGTAATGCATTGATCATATCTAAAAGTTCTTTAAAATCACTTTTGTAAAGGATTTTGGGAAACTTGGAAGGCCCTTTCTTTTTAGTCTTGAGCCAATATTTAGCAATCATAGTTTTATAGTTATTTTAATTTTGATCAAAAATACTCTGGGCTTCATCCTTTGTCATGATTTTGGAATCTTCAAATTTTGGGATTCCCAAGGCCACATTAATGTAATAGGCATCTAGTTTGGAAATGATTTTCCCTTGGGGTCCTTTAGTTCCTTTGTTGAGTCAAAATTTGAGGCATAAGCTAGAACTATGTTAGTGCATTACACTGAGGTGGGGAAGCCAACAACATAAGAAATTCCACTATTTTTTATAGATTGGCAATTACAGTGAGACTATCTTCTAAAATGTGGGCCCAAAATTCATTTAGATTCATGTTTCTGACATCATTGTCTCCTATGTCAATCATGGAGCTATCTAAAGATGAAATGTATTCGTACCCGCATATTGAAACTTCTTTATGGAAGATTTAGGTAGAAATGAGAAAATGGAGGCTTTAATAGATTATAGAGGTATTTAAAGAGAGGGGGCTTGGAATGCAAATAATTATCAAAGTAGAGCTAGAAAGGGTAAAACCACTCACCTCTTATATAGAAAAAAGGCACCTTCACAATGGTCCCAATGTAACTCAAATTTTTGAATTTGGGTGAAAATGACCAAGTTATGAGAAAAATACCTTCTTGCATTGCAGAGTACGGAATGGACAAAGCAAATTAAGAGCTCGATTCACAAATGATTTAAAATGGATAAGTATGGGGCTTTATATAGCGTTTGGCTCAAAAAAAAATTGATTTAGGGAAAATACTGTGTTGTGTGGATAAATTAATCTCCATGGGAAAAAATATTATCCCTTTCCTTTTTAAAGCGAGACATAACGGGATTGGCGAAACTCAAGGACACCATTTAATATGGAGATGTCATGGATGCGGAAAATAAGGGCACATAAAATGAGTTCTAGTTGTTCCATGAACACTTGAAATTATCACAAAGAAGGACAAGGAGAGTGTTGCGGAGAATACCAACCTGCAAGGAACTGACACTAATAGGGAACTATTCCCCTTGTTCTAAAAAGCTCTACAAAAGAAGAAGAAGATATGAAGGCTTGCGAGATAAAAGGGTCATGTGGGGAAAAAAGGGAGGATATAATTGTTCCAAGAGTTCTCAAAATCTTCAAAAACACCAATGTAAAGGGAGGTTTGTGGAAATGCAAGAGATGTGGGGACCGGAGAACCAAAGGAGCAAAGGAACAAGTTCCACAAAACCAACAAAAAGCTTAACAATACTAAAAATAATGTACTATGGTCAAATCGGAAAATTGGGAACAAGAGGAATGGAGGAATTGTTCCTCTTATTCCTCTAAGTCCGTAATGATTTGAATAAAGCTCAAATCGATTTGAAATTGGATAATTATTAGAAATGTTTGCATTTTTTAACCAATAAGGTAAACACAACTAAGAAAAATGGTCACTTAACCATAAAACTCAACAAAAATCAAAATTTCCACATTCTTGGGATTAGTGACAACACTATCTTTGAGGTTGTTGGTTCACCTAAAAAAACCATCCAAATCATGAGTAAGCAGAGTGGTGGAATGTTGTAATAAAATATATTGTTTCCCCATATTTGCACTAAGGGGGATATTATGAATCATATGGTGTTAGTACCCACATGGGTGAGTACATACATTTGTAATAAATTATTATTATTATTATTATATTGAGGATAAAGTTTTTTTACGGGGATCCTACCCTAGAACAAAAAGGCTTGAAGCACAAATACAACAATGAAGATAAAAAAACATGACAACAACAAACTACTAGGTAGAATCCAAAACACCACCCCTACACAAGTACCAACATCATATAACTACAATCCAATAAGAGGCAAGAATATGAAGATATAAATCAATGCAAGATTATGCAAATTCGAATGTTGACTCGAGCTTTTGGTGACATTTTGCGCAGTGATGCTAGGAAAAATATTGGTCTATGCGATTGATTGGAAGATTTGTAACTCCTTTGAAGAAGGTGGTCAAATATAACTCATAACATTGGAAAATGAATCCTACACACGTGAGCACAAAGATTCAATTTCCAGTAGAATAGATACACTAGATCAGGCCGCATACACACTTCTTTCATCCACTTTCCTCTATGCAGGATGACACGTACAAGTCTGCAATAAACTACCTATAAACTATTACCACAAAAACTAATAATAAAATGAATCTCTCATAATACGGCTGACCATAAACAAGAAGCAATCAACCCCTCACAAACTCAGGTAGCCATCGCTCTGATACCAAATGTTGGTATGGTAGCAAATTTACATAGAAATAATACTTCAATGTTTGATTCCGTAAACAATATACAATAATATAGGAAATAAATTCCTATAATTATGGAGATCAAATCTCGATATAACTCACCCAAACAATATTTCCAACCTCTAACTAGTCATTATATATATATATATATGTATGTATGTATGTATGTATGTATGACTTAACCATCTAACAAATAATATTACTAACTTATTGTATTAATCATACAATAATTACAAATGATGTAAACATAAATATCCTAATGGACTGAAATTGTCTAAAGAACACGTAACATGGGACACTTTGTTCGTTTATAACTAGGTTGCATGTTTTTGTTTAACATTTCACCTATAGTGGTTCCTTTAGAATTTTCTCATTTCTCTTATGAAAATAACTTTATATATCATGATTGTGATTAGGAACATATATACACACATGCATCTTCTAATATTTGACTTAAGGATTTTTTGAAAGAGATGTGTTTACTTAGTTTGGAATAATACTGTTATTCAAGGAGAAAAATTCACGGGAATAAAAGGAAGGTTACTAAATCAATAGAAAATCTATCCCATTTATGTCATAGAATTGTTTGATACTAAAAGTACACTCTTTTAATCTTCAAGTTATTACAACCAACTATATAGGTTAACTAATTAAGTTGTATAATTCTTGATTCATAATCCGTCTGTTTCTCTAATTAGGAATTAATTATATTTTCAAATCATATTGCACATGGAGGGAAACATTACACTGTGTTCCCATTATAGAGATTTTTCTTTGAATTTAAGTGACAAATTTCACATTTCAAACTACTTTTGTTTCATCATCTTAAGGATTTACTCTCAATATAAATGGGTTAATTAAATGTTTGACCATAAATTCTCCTTCCCGAGTTATCCTAGGTTCGATATATTCCTATCTACACCAATGGTTCTACTAACTTTTACAAGTCCAACTAGAGTTTAATTTCCTTAACTCAAAAGGCCTTGGCTACAACTGAAGTTAATCTCATTCTAAAGGCTACATTTTATTATTTCATTAGCATCATTATTTAATCCACCTTTATGCAAACAAATCATGTGATCATGCATCATATTTAGTTTTTATTTATTAGGTTGTTGTATTAGTCATGGAGCTCTACTTTATTACATTCATTTTATGATCACATTTGACATTTCATTTGGTTTTGACATCATTCAATGGCGTACCATTTTTCGTAGCAGTCATTTCTTAGTTTAATCTTATTTACCCTTTTAATAACTATTTCCAGATTACTTTGGTCTTGTATTAACATCATTTTGGAATAAATGTAATTCTATAACTCTTACGTAACACTTAGGGATTTAAAACTACAAGGAATACGATCTCGCACAAGAAAACTCATTTCATTCCTCTTAGACATGCAAGAATTAAGTGTATATTTCAAGAGAGATATCACAACTAATCTTGTGCATTACAAAATCCTATTAAGGATTTATTTCAATTGTTGGGTAAATACACGCAAGTAATTCAACGTGTAGTCTCTACTCACATAGTTTAGATCTTATAAGAGATCAATCATAGGTACAATAACTTACTATCTTACAAGGCTTTGGCCACCCACTAGGGTACCAAGGGAAATTACACACAAGGGGTATAACTTATTCATGATATGGTTAGAGCTATAACACCTAGACATGATCACCTCACTTGTCCCAATATGATAGGTTTCACAACATATATGCACCACCTCATAAAATATCAAGGAAATGGTCCTTAATAAGATGTCTTAGGTGTGAAGCATGAAGATGATTAATGAGATCGAGTATTTTATTAACACAATCAATGTTTTATACCCTAGAAAAAGACTCAAATGGGGGAAGGAAGGACAATAGGCATTATAACTCATTCTTTTAATTTCATTAGTTTTGATGAGAGGAAATTCTATCTCGCATTGTGAGTGTTAAGGAAATATACCAATAATTAACATAGCAAAATATTAGTTTAATATCTTTATAACATAGGTACAACATTGAGTACAACTTCACATCTAATTCAACACTATAAAATATAACCACATTGGTATTCCCTTTTCAAAATATACCAAGAAAAATTCTTTGACCAACAATACATATCATTATTTTATGTTAATACATGTATTGCAAGATGAATATAACTTTACAATGACAACTCATTAATTACAACATATGACATCCGAAAAATTCCTCTTGTTCGAGTACACCTGAACCAACGCGTTGCGTTAGTCCTAGGACTGAGTATGAAAATCCCCTATGCTCAAGCATAAATCCACAAATTCATCATTTTTAACATTTTCAATTAAATAGAAGAGAGAGAGAGAGAGAGAGAGAGAGAGAGAGAGAGAGAAGACAAAGTTAATTTCTCATAGATTCACGCTTTAAAATTCAGTTGCACTTAATATTTTGCTACTAGAGAGAGGGTAAGGATGAGAGAGAAAGTTAAGAGACAATTTATTTTCCATTCACAATGTCACAACCATTTGCATTTCATGTCCATTATCATTTCATTTCAAACCAATTCACATTTCCCAGTTCATTTACATTTTCAAATCAATCAATTTTTGGTAGTCATTTATAGAGAGAAGAAGGTGGAGAGAGAAAATCACCATACATTTCAAAATTTATTTATACAAGATAAAATATCAAATAAAATTCTACATAGCATTGTGACAGTATTATAAGGTCACACGTGTGGCTAAAATTCAAATGAGACTCAAAAAGAGATTCTAGCTAAGTTTGAGAAAACTATCCAAAACAACAAAAGTGCTTACAACTGGCTCTCGAACACACTCGTTTCAAGTTCAATCACAAAGTTTGATGATTCTTACAAATTATTCCATATATAGATAATTCATCATGTTTGAGGGAAGTTGATTATGACGAGCATATCTCAAGTTATAAGGGAAACTTCGGGGCAAGTTATCATAATTGTGTCGGCACTCTTGTTGCTGCACAACGAGTGGGCCCAAAACCCACTTGCAAAAATTAGTTTCTGAAGGTATTTTCATTGAAATGCATATGGGTTACAATTATTTTGTTGGAATTTTAGGAATAGGTGGAAGTGGTTTTCATTTTCTCTAAAACTAAGCGGTAACCGTAGGTGGAAACTGATTGTGTTTTATTAAAACAACCATGTCACCATAAGTGATTGATAAGATAAGAGGGTTTAGGAATACGACTTACAAGTGCGTTAGTGCAAAAAATTCCAACAACTCAGTTAAGGTTCCTTATAGTGTCCCATGTAACCAAGGTCGCATGTGAGTTTTGGTTTTCCATACATTTGGGTGTGGTGCTTCATGCGCATGAATTTTGAGATCATGTATGTGTATATGTATGTGTGTGTATATATATATATATATATATATATATGTATATATATATATATATAGTTTGTGTCAAGGCAAGGTTTTGTCAATTGTTGGAAATTACATTCTCTATTATTGAACATTTAATTTCAAAAAGCTAGAAATGATGAAAGCGAAATTTAGTGCAAGTGAAAAGGGGAAAACCATACCTTTTCACGAAACTCGTGATTCCCACATTCGATGAGACCGCATCAACTTCAAGCATTCCAATAAAATTTTGTGTCTTACTCATGCTTCGTTACTTTTCACCCAAACAACAACACATTTCTATTAGACTACCCTTTTGTATACCTTTATTATGATCCAAATTATTAGTGTGTGTGAGAGTTTTAGGTCAGTGCAGTGCTTATTCAATGTTTTGACAGGAAAGGTCATTATACATCATATTGATGTAGCTTAAACTCTTGTTGACATAGAGAGAAATTATACATTAGAAATTTCTGATGTATAATTTCTCGCTATGTCCCTTTTAGGGATATGATGTAATATTGACCCTTTCCTGTCACATTTGCACTGACATTAAAAATCTCTTGTCTTGTAATAGCCTACTTTTGATTATCCATATGCAACTACACAATCTCGGTCTTCAATGGTTCAATAACATGCATAAAAACTTCCAACTTCATTGATTTTCCCATGCAGTTCCTTGAGTTAATGCTCCTTATCATCTTACATGTTTCCATATACATGATTCAAATGTGCTAGTTCTTATTTCTATAGCAGCCAATTCCTACCTCAAAGGCACGTGAGTAGTAATAAGTTGTTGATTCTCCCCAAACAGCCCCTAAATCTCTTGAGGAATTTTACCAAATAGTTCCTACACCTTTTCTATGTTTGCATACACGTCGACCAAAAATCCACTTCCCAATATGCTTGGTGGATGATCACACCATATCCCGATATCCTATTTTATGTAGTGGAAACTAGCTGAAGCTATTTTCCTTTAGGAGGAGTTATCCCATGGCAACCACTGATGCTTTGAGGACATAAGTTTGGAGGATATGCTAGCAACTACCAAAGGCACTTGCTTGAACACCTTAGAGGCCTTTTTAACGAACACATTTTGTGTTAGTTTGTTAGCAGACATTTTTTGTCCATTTACTAAGATTAGCTAATAGTTATCTTATTGTTGAGAATGTATTAATTATTTTCTAATTATTGATTTCCTTTAGTGACACCTTGCAACCAAATTTGTTATGGTTGTTAAGTTGTTATGTATCTCAGTCATCAATTGAGAATCGATCCGGCCGTTGGTTTTCCAATGAGAGTAGCATAAAAGGAGGTCATTGGGCATTTGGAGAAGAAAATTTTGGAGAAGCATTTATAGTGCTAGCAAATGAGTTTGTAAGTTTGCGGTGATAGCAAATTGTCTTCCATGCACATCTGTGGCTTCAAGTGTTAGAAAGGCGTAGTGATAGCGTTGGGGATAGCAAAGTGGGGGAATATAAGCAATATATTAAGGAGAAGTTGGGAGATTTTCGGAGTTACGTCGGGGAAGAGGCAATGGGGAATATCAAGGTGGAGAAGTTGGGAGATTGTTATTAGAGTTAAGTAAGAGGTAAGGAATCTTTGTATCTCTTAATTTGTTGAAGTTAATATAATTCCTCATTTGTAGAACTAGTTTTCCCTTAGGGGTTTTTCCAGGGACAATTTTTCCGAAAATATTGTGTTCATTTTGTTACGCATTTCTTTCTGTATTTTTATTAGTGAAGTTGCAGTTGTGTTATTTTTCGATATTAGCTGTGAATTATTTTTCGGCAGTTAAATAATCTTTTAAGATAGGAGATTAATAATCAGTGACTGCAATAGAATTTTCACATGGTATCAGAGTTGTGTTAAGGGTAGAAAAGGTTTGCCCTAGGAAAGAAATTGAGGGTTTCTATAACCTAGTTTGATCTCTTTAAATTCTTTTTACTTTTATCCTTTGAGATGGCTTCAGCTGGTTTGAGAGATCAGGACAGATTAGATGGTGCCTCAAATTTTGGTGTCTGGAAGGCCAGACTTTCTTTATTGTTGGAAGAGAATGGTATAAAGGATTATGTTACCACTGTTGTAACTGTACCTACAGATGCAACACAACTTACAACATACAAGAAAGAGGATGCCAAGGCGAGGAGGATTGTCCTTGATGGTGTCAAGGATCATATTGTTCCACACATCTCGAGTTAGATATAGTGAAGAAGATGTGGGATGACAATTGAATGAATGTATGCAGAATGCTACCACTAACTGGAAGTTGATTCTTAGAGAAAAGTTGAAGAATACCCAGATGAACAAGGGAGAAGACGTTACAAGTTACCTCACCAGGCTTAGAATCGTCAAGGATGAGTTAGCTATTGGAGATAAGCCAGATGATGATGAGCTAGTAAGAATAGCCCTAAATGGGTTTACTAAACAGTGGGATGTCTTTGTTCAAGTTGTTAGTGGATGAGACACCTTACCGAGTTGGGATCGACTATGGACTGATTTCACTCAGGAGGATTTTAGACTAGGTCTTATCAATGGGGCCAACAAGAGTCAGAAAAGTGAGGGAGAACAAGAAAACGTTGCCCTAGCGGAAAAGGAAAGCAAAGAATAAAATTCTCAAAGTGAGAAGAAGAAGGACATCTCTAAGGTCAAGTGATATGGTTATCACGAGTTTTGGCCACTATGTTGGTAACTGCCCACAAAGGAAGAAGAATGATAAGAAGGCAAGAACCAGGTGGCGGCTTCAGCAAGTGCAGAGGAGCTCTCTAGGAGATTGGAGGATGAGTTTACACTCATAGCTTGTATGGTTAGCTCAACCTCATAGTGTGTTTGGTATATAGATAGTGGGGCGTCATTTCATATGACAGGAGTTCGAGAGTACTTCTCCGATTACTTAGGAGGAGGACACCAATATCCATATTTCTATGGGGAACTTGTCCAAGCTCAACCTAGTTGGGAAAGGGACTATTCAATTTCAGAGGGAGAATGGAAAGATAGTTCCACTTCATGATGTCTTGCATGTGCCAGGCTTAGGTATGAATCTGATTTCTATATCTGTTCTTTAGGATAAAGGGTATAATGTACTTTTTAGAGGGACACATGTGTTGATTAAGCACAAGGATTAGAAATCACCCATAACTATTAGAGTTAGGATTGGTCGCCTTTATAGATTATAGTTTGATATTATTAAGGCACTTATGAGCAGCAGTAATCCTAGAGATCTTGGAGAGCTATGGCATAGGAGGATGGGCCATATTCATCATGGAGCACTTAAATTGCTTCGTGAGATAGTGACAGGTGTTCTAGAGGTGAGCACAGAGCATGATGATGTATGTAAGGGATGTGTGTTGGGGAAGTTTGAAAGCATCTTTTCCAAGGAGTGACACTAGATCTGAGGGTGTTCTTGATCTAGTACACTCAGATATATGTGGGCCAATGTCGATGAAGTCTCTCCGAGGTTACAAGTACTATGCTATTTTCATTGATGATTTCTCGAGGAAGACCTGGATATACTTCTTGAAGACCAAGGATGAGGTTTTCAGTCACTTCCAAGAGTTCAAGGCTCTTGTGGAGAACTCGACAAGAAGGAAGATAAAGGTTCTTCGGTCAGACAATGGAGGTGAGTACATAGGGAATAAATTCTAGGATTTCTGTACCAGAGAAGGAATCAAAAGAGAGTGGATTGTTCCTTACAATCCACAGCAGAATGGATTTCGTTGAGAGGAAGAACCATTCTATATCGGGGGCAGCAAGGGCTATGCTACATGATCAAGACATGCCCCGCTACCTATGGGCAAAGGTTTGTAGTACATCAGTTTACATTGAAACATGGTTCCACACAAGGTACTAGGGAAGATGACACCAGAGGAAGCTTTCACAGGGAAGAATCCAGATGTAAGTCACTTTAGGATATTTGGGGTTTGGCATATTTTCATATTCCAGAAGATACACATACCAAGTTAGATGAGGATGAGAGAAGGGATTACCTTGTTGGGTATAGTGAAACTTCAAAGGAATATAGGATTTTTATTCTAGGGACTAGAATTATTGTCGGACGTGATGTCAAATTCATGGAGGACAAAGCGTTTAGAAGGTCGAGAGATTTTCCAGCGAGATGATTAAAGTGAGAAGCCAAAAAAGCTCCAAGTCAAGTCAAGGGCAGAAAAGCTCAAGTACGATTACTAGTACAAGCATAGACTCGGGTAGTGAAGACTCATAGAGTATGGAGAAAATGGTGCACGGGATATGCATCGGAAGATATAGAGGTTGATATTTCATCCTCTACCATTGGCAACAAGAACCGTGAGGTTAAGGACACACAAAGGGATACTCAGGAGTTTGTGGGAGCTCTTAGGAAGAGTACAAGACAGAGGAGAGAACCAACCAAGTTCAATGAATATGTGGCATTAGTTAGCTAGTTGGTAGATAGTGAACCTTCTAGCTATCAAGAGGTTGCACAACATTAGGTATAACGAGATGCTATGGTTGAGGAATATACTTCAATAATGCATAATGATGTGTGGGAGGTAGTGCCTACACACCAAAAATAGGGCAGTAGTTGGATCACGCTGGATATTCAAGATAAAGCACGGTGAAGATGGTAGCATTGAGAAATACAAGGCAAGGTTTGTGGCAAAGGGGTTCTCTGAGAAGGAGGGAATAGACTATGAGGAGACATTTGCTCCAGTGGCCAGGTATACTTCTATACGAGCTGTAATCTCATTTGCAATGCAGATGGGATGGTAGATCCATCAAATGGATGTCAAGACAACATTCCTTAATGGTGAATTGAAGGAGGAGGTATACATAGAACAACCAGAAGGCTTTGTAGCACACAACAAAGAGACCCACGTGTGTAGATTGAAGAAAGCCTTGTACGGACTCAAATAGGCTCCTAGAGTGTGGTATGAGTGCATTGATACATACTTGTAGGAAATGGGCTTTGTGAAGAGTGAGGCAGATGGTAACCTCTACTACTTGGTGGTTGGGGGTGAGGCTCTCATTCTTGTTCTATATGTAGATGACTTGTTTCTTATAGGTACACTAGGGCTCATAGAGGATTGCAAGAGGGACCTTGCAAAAGAGTTCGAGATGAAGGATTTGGGACTCATGCACTATTTTCTAGGCATGGAGGTGTGGCAGACAGATGGAGATATTTTCCTTGGTCAAGGGAAATATTGCATTGAAATCTTGAAGAGATTCGAGATGGAGGATTGTAAAGCCATGTCTACACCTATGATCACTAATTGGAGGAAGATAGATACATCTAAGGACAAAGATGTAGATCCCACCTTATATAGGTAGTTAATTGGTTCGCTCATGTATTTGGTCAACACCAGGCCGGATATAGCATTTGCAGTAAACTCTCTTAGTTAGTTCATGGTTGAGCCAAAGAGAGTGCATTGGATAGCGGCTAAGCATGTGTTGTGTTATTTGCGTGGTTCAGTTGAGTATGGGATCAGATATGTTTGAGGTAAAGGAGTTAAGTTGATAGGCTATATTATGCGTAGATTTGGTAGGTAGTACAACAAAAAAAGGAGCACTTGAGGTGTTGTTTCATTTTAGGATCGGGGAGTTGTTTCTTGGTTCAGCAGAAGTGCGAATTCTGTGGCTCGAGTTCATCGAAGTAGAATACATTGCAGCTAGATGGAAACATGTGAAGCTATATGGCTTCGAGAAGTTGCTAGTTGCCTTGTTTGGTCGAAAGGTTGAGACTACGTTGTGATACACTTTGTGATAATTAGATTTGCATCAAGTTGTTTCACGAGAATCCAGGTGTTTCATGATAGGTCTAAACATATAGATATTAGGTATCACTTCATTAGGGATTGTGTACAATGAGGTAAGTCTTATTTAGCTCTGATACATACCTACAGAGGAGCGGAGTAGAAGACATTTTGACTAAAGCATTGGGAAGGCAAAATTTATATTCTTGAGAGATAAGATGGGTGTGTGCGTAGAACATCTTCCTCGCTAAGAGGAGTCTTAGTTTGTTATCTTGGACAAATGTTTGTCCATTTACTAAGATTAGTTAATAGTTATCTTATTGTTGAGAATGTATTAATTATTTTCTAATTATTGATTTCCTTTAGCGACACCTTGCTGACTAAATTTGTTATGGTTGTTAAGTTTCATGTATCTCAACCATCAATTGAGAATCGATCTCATTGTTGGTTTTCCAATGAGAGTAGTATAAAAGGAGGTCATTGGGCATTTGGAGAAGACAAGTTTTGGAGAAGCTTTTGTAGTGCTAGCAAATGAGTTTGTAAGTTTGCAGTGATAGAAAATTGTCTTGCAGTGTTAGCAAGGGCACAATGATAGCATTGGGGATAGTAGTGGGGGAATATCAGCGGGAGAAGTTGGGAGATTGTCATGAAGTTCCGCTAGTAAGAGGCAAGGAATATTTGTATCTCTTAATTTGCTGAAGTTAATATAATTCCTCATCTGTAGAATTGGTTTTCCCTTAGGGGTTTTTCTAGGGACAATTTGTCTGAAAATATTGTGTTCATTGTGTTACGCATTTCTTTCCATATTTTTATTAGTGAAGTTGCAGTTGTGTTATTTTTCGATATTAGCTGTGAATTAGTTTTTGACAGTTAAATAATATTTTAAGATATGAGATTAATAATCTATGAAGCTGCAATAGAATTTTCACATTTTGTGCATACCCTAAATCAATGCATTCCATGAAATGCATTTCTTTGAGAGCACTTTGTCAAGCAATCACGTGCCATGTGTATGCTCCCACCTTTTGCATCCATGTCAACCAAGGAACTTGTGAATACAACATCTAATACGAGGGAAAATCAACCCGATAAAATTTTTATTATGTTGTGACTAATATCCACGCCCTATTCCAAAGCTCTTATTCTGAATTACGTGTGGAAGGATGTTGGCGGGTTGTGGAGGACATGGAAATAAAAATAGATGGTCTCACGTGGAGGAATAGTGAAAGAGAAAATTCTTGCATAGACATGCCTAGGATAGCGGGAAAAGGGACTTTCTTTGTCTTAATCAATACAACAAGTACTCGAAGTAGAAGATAACGAGCAGGAAAACAAATGGAGCTGCGAGGTTACGGGGCATGTACATAGAACAAGGCATAATGATGTGTGGGAGGTAGTGCCTACACCAAAAAATAGGGCAGTAGTTGGATCACGCTGGATATTCAAGATAAAGCACGGTGAAGATGGTAGCATTGAGAAATACAAGGCAAGGTTTGTGGCAAAGGGGTTTTCTCAGAAGGAGGGAATAGACTATGAGGATACACTTGCTCCAGTGGCCAGGTATACTTCTATACGAGCTGTAATCTCATTTGCAATGCAGATGGGATGGTAGATCCATCAAATGGATGTCAAGATAACATTCCTTAATGGTGAATTGAAGGAGGAGGTATACATAGAACAACCAGAAGGATTTGTAGCACACAACAAAGAGACCCACGTGTGTAGATTGAAGAAAGCCTCGTACGGACTCAAACAGGCTCCTAGAGTGTGGTTTGAGTGCATTAATACATACTTGTAGGAAATGGGCTTTGTGAAGAGTCAGGAAGATGGTAACCTCTACTACTTGGTGGTTGGGGGTGAGGGTCTCATTCTTGTTCTATATGTAGATGACTTGTTTCTTACAGGTACACTAGGGCTCATAGAGGATTGCAAGAGGGACCTTGCAGAAGAGTTCGAGATGAAGGATTTGGGACTCATGCACTATTTTCTAGGCATGGAGGTGTGGCAAACAAATGGAGATATTTTCCTTGGTCAGGGAAATATTGCATTGAAATCTTGAAGAGATTTGAGATGGAGGATTGTAAAGCCATGTCTACACCTATGATCACTAATTGGAGGAAGATAGATACATCTAAGGACAAAGATGTAGATCCCACCTTATATAGGCAGTTAATTGGCTCGCTCATGTATTTGGTCAACACTAGGCCGGATATAGCATTTGCAGTAAAATCTCTTAGTCAGTTCATGGTTGAGCCAAAGAGAGTGCATTAGATAGCGGCTAAGCATGTGTTGTGTTATTTGCGTGGTTCGATTGAGTATGGGATCAGATATGTTTGAGGTAAAGGAGTTAAGTTGATAGGCTATCTTGTGTGATTGGGTAGGTAGTACAACAAACAAAAGGAGCACTTCAAGGTGTTGTTTCATTTTAGGATCAGGAGTTGTTTCTTGGTTCAACAGGAAGTAGAATTCTGTGGCTCTGAGTTCATCAGAAGTAGAATACATTGCAGCTAGCATGGCAACATGTGAAGCTATATGGCTTCGGAAGTTGCTAGTTGCCTTGTTTGGTCAGAAGGTTGAGACTGTTGTGATACACTGTGATAATTAGATTTGCATCAAGTTGTCTGAGAATCCAGTGTTTCATGATAGGTCTAAACATATAGATATTAGGTATCACTTCATCAGGGATTGTGTACAATGAGGTACTGTTTAGCTACAATACATACCTACAGAGGAGCAGGTAGCAGACATTCTGACTAAGGCATTGGGGAAGGAAAAATTTATATTCTTCAGAGATAAGATGGGTGTTGTGTGAGAACTGACTTCCTCGCTAAGAGGGAGTGTTAGTTTGTTATCTTGGACAAATGTTTGTCCATTTTCTAAGATTAGATAATAGTTATCTTATTGTTGAGAATGTATTAATTATTTTCTAATTATTGATTTCCTTTAGCGACACCTTGCAACTAAATTTGTTATGGTTGTTAAGTTGTCATGTATCTCAACCGTCAATTGAGAATCGATCTCGTTGTTGGTTTTCCAATGAGAGTAGTATAAAAGGAGGTCATTGGGCATTTGGAGAACACAAGTTTTGGAGAAGCATTTGCAGTGCTAGCAAATGAGTTTGTAAGTTTGCAGTGATAGCAAATAGTCTTGCAGTGTTAGCAAGGGCACAATGATAGCATTGGGGATAGTGGTGGGGAATATCAGCGGGAGAAGTTGGGAGATTGTCAGAGTTCTGCTAGTAAGAGGCAAGGAATCTTTGTATCTCTTAATTTGCTGAAGTTAATATAATTCCTCATCTGTAGAATTGGTTTTCCCTTAGGGGTTTTTCTAGGGACAATTTGTGCCTGAAAATATTGTGTTCATTGTGTTACGCATTTCTTTCCATATTTTTATTAGTGAAGTTGCAGTTGTGTTATTTTTCGATATTAGTTGTGAATTAGTTTTTGACAGTTAAATAATCTTTTAAGATAGGAGATTAATAATCAGTGACTGCAATAGAATTTTCACATTTTGTGCATACCTACAATCAATGCATTCCATGAAATGCATTTCTTTGAGAGCACTTTGTCAAGCAATCACGTGCCATGTGTATGCTCCCACCTTTTGCATCCATGTCAACCAAGGAACTTGCGAATACAACATCTAATAAAATCCCCTTTTATTATGTTGTGACTAATATCCACGCCCTATTCCAAAGCTCTTATTCGAATTACGTGTGGAAGGATGTTGGCGGGTTGTGGAGGACATGGAAATAAAAATAGATGGTCTCACGTGGAGGAATAGTGAAAAGAAAATTCTTGCATAGACATGCCTAGGATAGCAGGAAAGGGACTTTCTTTGTCTTAATCAATACAACAAGTACTCAAGTAGAAGATAACGAACAGGGAAAACAAATGGAGCTGCAAGGTTACGGGGCATGTACCACGGGTGCTTAGAAATGGGAGAAGAAAAATAAACATAGATGTACAATACACCAAATGAGACACCTCCACGGCCTCAATCTTCTTCTTCCTCTCTGCATACAACGATAAAGCAAAGATCGGAAGTAATTTCCTTTTTCTTAGAGATAAAACAACCCGCTTTATACATAGATAACTGATCCAAATCAATTAGCTTGTATACGAGAAAGGTGAGGAGGTGTGCAGACTTTAGACCTATCCTAGTGTGCGGGATTGATTAAAACCATCGTGTATGTGGTTACTGACCAGTAACACGCAGTTCAAACTTCCATGCCACGCTTTTTTCGTCACTACAACTACCCAATTACTGCTAGATTTACAATGTAACTTGGGTTTCATCGTGGTTAACGCATTGGATTCCAAATAAAGTGCTTGAAGTATTGTGCGAGGAAAAAGACATGTCTAAAAAGGATTTTAGGATGTGTAGTTGTCCATGTTCTGCTGGAAAAGGTGTTGTGTTTTTCCACACTCCAAGATCTATAGTATCCTAACAAGGGATGCTGACCAAGACAAAGTGGAGTCGGGCTTGACACCTATCAATTGCATTACGAGAAAAATTGGGGCACTACAAAGTCTCTCACAAGATACTGAGAATGTAATTGGATTTGAAAGGAATCCCATACACAAAACTAAGGAGATGGTCAACCGACTTGAATTACCATTATCAAAACATCATAATTTTATTTTAATAGCCACCCAACCAAATTTTCTAGTCTTGTCATAAAAGTATAAGCATTGTCAAAAGTTACATATTAATAATACTTAATATAAACTATTGTATGCTTAAAGACCCAATTCAAATCCTCTGAGCGTCTTTGTGAAATTTTGAATCAATTTATAAAGCTACGATAGTTTGAGTCTTGATCACGTCTCGTGGATTGAATGGTTTGACATCACACATGCATAAATTACGCCGGAGGCGTGGCTACTATGGACTTGATCTTTACGACTACGGTCTCCTGCTTGAGCTGCCTGTCATACGGTCTCCTGCTTGAGGTCTTTGTCATCCTTCATTGCCAGTTGTCCTCCCCTCCACGTTTGGGCACCTGTCCTTGGTTGCATGCGTTGCAGTTGCAGTTGCAGGGTACATGGTGAAGTGCCTTTCGCGACCAGGAACCTAGGAAAGTAAATATGCATGCTTGTGGTAGGGAGGGCCTGCTTTGGAATCCTGCTTCCCAGATATCTGATGAGATGCTGATTGGAAACCTAAAGTTGCTTGTTCCTCATGAGATTGGCTTTGAAATGGATTCTGCAGCTTCTGCTCCATATGTGCAGAAGTAAGGGTATAGAACCTGTTGAAGATACTAAAGAACGTTCGAATGGACAATTGGAAGCAGTGGTCTTTTGTTTTTCAATTTTATAGCCTCGGGTTCTTTTGATAACAGTTGGTTTGAGAGTTGTGGGTTGTTTAATCATTTCAATGCTTTTTCTTAGTGGTCAATGATGACCTATTTTGCAAGGAACACAACTCGTTATACCCAAAACCAGTCTGGAATGGAAAATGACTGTTGCTGATGGGCTAGGCTATTTCCTTGCCACTCTGCAACCTTTTGGAAACTGCAACAGTGATGGCTTCATTTCACCACCTGTGGTGTTGGTGGAGTGTGGACATTGCAATGGAAGGCAAGGCCATCATGCAGAGGTTATTCAACTCTTTTGCCCAAATAAGTTTACGGAAAAGACATCCATGATTACATAACCACGATTGATCTGGCCTCCAATGCATTCATGGGGAGTGGTCTTGTCAAGATGTATGCAAAACGTGGTAGAATAGAGGATGTTGCCAAGTGTTTGACAAAATGCCATAAAGACTACAATGACAATTTGGTTTCTTTCTGGGGAGATTTCCTGTGTATGGTAATCTGGTTGGTCTAATTTTATCTTATTCACCGTATCATGTACTTCTGATGGACAGCCTTAACAGATTATAACCAAAAGATATCTGGAAATTGAATGGGCAGTTTGCTCTTTGTGCCTCTTTCGTCTTAATTTCTAGCTTTGGCTTATGAATCTTTAGATTTCATGAGAAAATATTATGTTTTATGTATTATCACATTTAAAATTCTGGAACATATGTCCATTGGGCAGCTCTGATGTTTGCATTTTTGCATACGGACAAAGCTGGGCCCAGGAAGACATTTCTGATGGAGGAACTCATGGTCTTAACTATTTGGAGGAACTCTTGAGTATCGAATGAAAGAAAAGGTCAATTCAAATATGGCTTATAGAAGTGTCAATGAGCATTTTCGAGATTTGCTTTCAAGGGGGATTAAGCCCTAGGCAAACTAGGCAACTGCCTAGGGCGCCAATAGTTAGGGGGTGCCTAAATCTAATTTTATTTTTTTGTTATTATTAAAACTTAACATTACTATTATTTACCCTAATTTTATTGATATTATTATAAAGTAGCAGAAATTTCATGCATACACATAAAAAGGTATTATAATATTTTTGCAAGTAAAAATAAATATGTATATTTTTAAGCTTATACAACTTTTTTGGTATTTTTACTCTTTCTCTAATGTAGCTCTAGATAATTCAAGTGTGAATTTTTTCTTAGAAAAGGTTCATGTATTTTTTATAATGTCATTGGTGTAGCTAGTAGAGGCAAGTATAATTGAAAGAAAGAATGATTTAATTCTTTGTTCTTAATGTTTTGAGGGAAATGTTTATTTTTTATGGAGGAATTTGTAGGCTTGGTCCAAATACCACTCTTCACAAAACCATGGGAGCCTCCTAAGAAGTTTTACTAATTTGCAAATAAATGATGCTTTGTTCAGTTTTGAGTCTCATCACCTACTTGACATTGGTAAATAAGATGAGTAATAAGCCTTGTATAAAAATATATTTGTTGCATTTTGAGCACCTCTGTGATTAATTCTCTCAAGCTATCGATTATTACTTTTACTTATATGAAAATTTTATAGAATATATATATTTTATTTTGTATACCAATTTGTCTAAATTAGTGATTTATTATTATCCTTATACAACTTTTTAAATAAAATAAGGTACGTAGCTTTTATTTATTTATTTGATGGGAAAAATTACCAACTAAATATGTAAGAAGGGTGTCCACTTCAGTTACTGCCTAGGCGCTCCTAACCTTTCGGCCCTGCTTGCAGCTCCTCCTCAACCAGGACAAACCGTAAAGAAGTATTTACTAAACGCATTGCATGAAATCGTATCTTTTAATGTTTTTCTTAACTAGATTGTCATGATATAGCTCTCAAATATTGATAAAATGTTGCATGTGATGTTGATAGGTTGGAGATGAAGCAGGTAGCTGAAGCGGTCCATCATGTGCCGGGGCTTGTTGAAGCACAAGTTCACAGCATGAGTGAGGTCTGGAAGGTGTTGCAAACTGGAAGTAGTGCTCGAGCTGTTGGCTCAACTAATGCTAATGAACACAACAGTCGATCACACTGGTGTGTGATTTGATTCAAATTTGCAATGCTTTATTCTGTAACTTGTTTTCTTTAAAGCAGACTGTTTCCTCTGTTTGCTTTCTCTATTGTAGACTTGTGTGTGTTGTGAGTGCTTATACCTTCAGTAACTTTATTTATAGGCATTTCCTTGAGGCAGTTGTTTCTTCTCATACTCATGTTGTGCATGAATTCAATGTTGAGTTGTGTAAGAGATTATAGATACTGAATGAAGAGACAAGTAACTGGGAATTCCTGGTAGTTGCTGGAATTGATTTCAGAAGTGGGAGTATTGCATGTCAGAGAACCGATGGAAATTGGTTGGATTTTGAGCACCTTCTTTGGCACATTCACCCGTTTATCACCAGTCATCAACCATTACCTTAAGTATATAAAGATGATCAAACTATTTAAACAACCTTACCCACTTGTAGTAAAGACATTTGCTTTTCCTAACGGTATCCTGTAGCTTCCCAATGAATCCCTTGTGCTTTAATACCCTGTAAAAGGAATGACAACTATTTGTGCAGAATATAATCTTCATTGAAACTAGGCAATTAATGTTTAATAGTCTGTGCCCTCTAAACACGAAGAGAGAATGGTCTGTGTGTCAGACAGAAATGCACAATGCCCTGGAGTTTCAAAATGTTGTGGTACACTTGAAGCTTAGAATTTATAGGATAGTCCACACAGATCACAGTTCTATAACTGTTGGACAGCATAGTAGAATTTGAGTAATTTCTATCGTGGTCATGAACTATTAAAAGAAAGAAAATAACTTAGAACAGGCCTCCTCAGGCAACTTAGATTGCAGGATATGCCCAAAATGGATTTGTTGAAATAGCTAAATTCATACCGTTACATTTCTGCCCGCAAATTTTCTCTTCTTCTCATCGCATGGACACAGTAAAACTTGGTCATCCCCTGGTGTGCAGCACACAGTTTCATATTACATTGTATTTTGACCAAATGAAAGAACGAGACAGTTTCTCATGGAATACAATTATTGCAGCATACAGAAGACATGGTTATCCTCACAAGGCAGTCACACTGTTTCACCATATGCAACAAACAGGTCTTCAACCCGATCAGTTTACATTTGCGAACATACTCCCAGCCTGTGCCAAAATGGGAGCTTTGGAACAGGGTATGGACATCCATCAAAGCATAAAGGATAGAGGAATTTTGTCAGATGTGGTTGCAAATGTCCTGGTAGACATGTATGCAAAATGTGGAACCGTAGACAAGGCACGTGAACTGTTCGACAGAATGCCTCAAAAAAAATGTGGTATCGTGGACAGTAATGATTGCAGGATATGCCCAAAATGGATTTGTTGAAAATGCGTTATAATTACTTAGAAACATTCATGCAATTGCAATTGGCAGATGTAAAGCCAAATTCCACAACCTTTGTCAGCATCCTCCCTGCCTGTGCCAAAATGGGAGCTTTGGAACAGGGTATGGACATCCATCAAAGCATAATGGATAGAGGAATTTTTGATGTAGTTGCAACTACCTGGTAGACATGTATGCAAAATGTGGAAGGGAATATCTCAGGATTTCTGGTTATTTTGTTCTAATTCATTTGGTTTTGTCTCGGAACATGATCATATTTACCAACGGAAAAATGGGTTTTACAGAGGCTTAAAACTGTAGATCAAGTTCTGATTTCTTCACATTTTTGCAATAAATTTCATTTGATACTTCTTGTTTAGTTGGACCATTCGGGAAATTAAAAATTGAGGCTGTGTCCTGGCACCTCACATTGTGCAGAGGATCTGTACTCTGGTTTTGGGTTACCTTGTCAAGGAGTATGGCATCAGATATTGCACATTGTACTGGTGTCGAAGAATTGACGGGTTCTGTAGATCCTCCCCATTTGCTTGATCCAGATTCAGAGGGCCGTGAGCTAAAAATTATATGTGCACAACAGTGAAATAATTGGTGGATGCTGTCAGCAGTGTCCATGAACTGCTAGCATGTCCATTATGCATGAATTCTTTGCTCTAGCCCCTCAAAACATTCTAAGCAGATTAGATTTCATGAGCAAATATTATGTTTTATGTATTATCACATCTAAAATTCAGAACATATGTCCACAAATGGAAAATAGTCTGTAATTTGTTTCTTGCATTGTCGTTTCGTCATGCTTCATCTTTCTCATTTCTGGTATCAAAATAAAAATTGCCAAAACCTGGTCAATACATCAATTGAAACCAGAATGTTTCCGAAAGTGTCCATCCTAGCTTATACATTTACAAATCCTACAAGTTTCTACCCTTTATTTATAGGTTTCTTTTGCTTTCATTAATGACATAATGAAGGAAAATACATATCATAATTAACGTGTGGATGTGTGGTAGTGGAATGTACAATAATTATCCATGCAAAACAGATGTGCCCTGTGGCACAAAATTAAGCTCCTTCAGCCCTGTGATTACAGAGGGGAAAAAGGTTATATTAATGAAATGATTTGGGTATAAAGAGACTGAAACTATTTATTATTATGTTGTTTTCCAAGATGGGCAGAGGCCATGCTGATAGCTCTGAGATTTTGTACACTGTGGAGTGTGAGAGTAGCAGGCAGGTGTAGTAAATGCTGTTGGAAGGATTTTGTACTAAAATCCAGAAAGATGGATATGAATCTTATCCCATATGAATACATTGTTTGTAGGCAATGCATAGCAGAACTAGACGCCAAGTTTGGACTTCCATCTGATACTCCCAAAAGAAGTATGCTGGTAGTGTCTGAATTCATTGGCTGTTCACCCTCTTTAAGTGGGGCTATTCGTGTAAATCCATGGAATATTGAGGCTGAGTAATAGGCGAGCAATTCTTCTTAATTATGATGGTACAATGATGCCTCAAACATCAATTAACAAGACTCCAAGCCCAGAAGTTTTGACACTCTTAAATACTCTTTGCAACGATCCTAAGAATGTGGTCTATATTGTAAGTAGTCGGGGACGAAAACCTTTGAATGAATGGTTCTCACCATGCATAAAGCTTGGTATTCCTGCAGAGCATGGGTATTTCTTTAGGTAAGACAACTGCAAATTCATGCCTTTCTTGAATATTCAAAGTATAGCATGATGGTTTTACTTTGCCTCTTAAGAGCTTTCTGCAAGCAATTCAAATTGAGCTTATTTAGCACATTCAATCTCTATTTTGTTAATTTCTGTTTCAATTCAATTATACCTGTTTTAGAGCAGGTGGCAGATGGAGGAAGATTGGGAAACTTGTGTGCCAGTCATGGATTTTGGTTGGACAGCAGTCGTGAACCCCATTTTCAAATTATACACGGAAAGTACAGATGGTTCCTTTGTCGAGGAGAAACAAAGTGCAGTTGTCTGGCACTTCCAGGATGCAGATCCAGATTTTGGTTTGTGGCAAGCAAAGGAGTTGCTAGATCATCTTGAGAGCGTTCTTGCAAATGAACCGGTTGTTGTTAAGAGTGGCCAGCAAATTGTGGAAGTAAAGCCACAGGTATTGTACCATAATCCTATTAGCCCATTCATTACAAAACTCACTTTTATTGGTATGAATATGTTGTATGTAAATTAAGATTTGCATGTAAATATCATGTATAGGCTGTTTGCCAAGTTGTTTGACTTTAAAATTTGCAGGGTGTGAGCAAAGGTGTTGTAGTTGAAAATATTTTAACGACAATGGCTAGGCAGGGGAGTCCTCCTGATTTTGTTTTGTGTATTGGTGATGATCGTTCAGATGAAGACATGTTTGAGATTATTGATAGTGCAATGACATCTTTGCCTAAAACTTCAAAGAGGGAGGTCTTTGCTTGCACTGTTGGCCAAAAACCAAGCAAGGCTAAATATTACTTGGATGATACGGTTGATGTACTTAACATGATATGGGGTTTAGCAACAGCAAGTGATTCGTTGAATGTGAGTTCACCGAGAATAACGACTTCTGGAGTTGTTTCAGAAGTCTAATGTTTATGCATTCTTTCATGCGGTTCATGTACAAAACAAGTGTATATATCTAATAAATTTTTCCTTGTCATAATGCATAATTTTTGGATCATCAACCTACTGGCTTACTGCCGTATATTTGCAGATGTGCTTTCATTTTTGTGGGCTTGATAGTGGCCTATTGCACTTTAGTGCTTGGATTCAATGTTCTGTACTTCTGTGCTTGCTTGAAAATGATTATGCATAATGTTTGATCTTATTCAATTTGTGTTTCAGTGGAGTTTGACACCGTTAGGACTAAGAAGGAATATCCATTCCTATTGCTTGGAAATGTCAAGTGTGTGATATGCAAGACATTTTACCTTTTTTCAAATAGTTGATTGTTTCTTTAGGCCTGAGATCTGTTTCATGTAGTGCTGACATTTAATAAGTCTTCCAGTTTACCTCACTTCTAAGCTGTTTCAGTTGTCAAATTTCCATTTATTAAATGTGGTTGTTAATTTTGTATTAATAATAAAGATGACAAGTCAATGCTACACGTTAATGTAAGTGGGGATGAAGACATCAAGTTTGACATCATGCAAGGATGTTTATCATGCCCACTTATATCTAAAAGTGACAAGCTGTAGAAATGAATCAGATCAAAAACAATACACTGTATTATGTGATTGAAAATTCTCCTACTAATAACTATTAATAGTTAGAAGTTACACAAATGCAAGGTGAGAAATAATATCCTATGCACTTTTATGCGATGCTGGCATATTTTGTGAAGTTTTACTACTGTGTAGTTTGAGTGTATTTGATACTATGTAATCCCAAATGCAGGTAAGGGTTTGACATATTTATGAAATCCCAGCACCACCATACATGTAAGCTTCCCACTATGGATGTCATATAAACACATAATTACAGCAACTTGGGATGGCTGAATTGAGTAGACGATGATGATAATCATATTGTTTCTGTTTCTCAGGATTATCCTTCGCTACTGGCTACTGTGACATGTACAGGTAGAACCATTTTTAGGTTAAGCGTTTTACACTGATTATGTGAATGGTATGTCTTTTCGGGTATCAACGCTTTTACTTCTCTTTTATTTTGATATTTTTTAATCCCTTTATCAAGCCAGTATGAATGATTATGGTGATCATCTTTCATGTTTACATCTAATTTTTTCCAACAACACATTAGTATATATGTCGAGTTTTATTTTTGGGTGTTGGGTTGTTCCTGGTGGAGAGCACAATATTCTGAAGCTATGCTCAATAGTATCTTGATATTTACAAGGCCAAGGCTTGAAATTTCTTTTACAAACGCAAGTATTTTTAAGCTTAAAATTTTCAAACTATTTTTAAAACAATAATGCTTATTGGATGGTACTTACCTGCTATATATAGTATAGCATTGACAAATTGACCACCATGGGTTTTAAAATAACCTTATTCCTTTTGTTTTGATTGATTCTTGTGCGATAGGGTGTTTATATTGCAATTAGTGGAAGTAACAACGTGAAATCTTACTAGCATGTAATAAGGAAAAGGGGATTTTTTTTAAAAACAACACAGAAAATAAAAAATGCAATTTCCCTATTTAGTGTGAGTCAAATCCTCCAAGCCAAATCACCCGACATTTTTTTAGTTTGCACAACCATAACCTTTATACAACAAGAATACCCCTGCACCTCAGTATGTTGTACTTTGTGCCTTCGTCCTTGTGATCCTTCTTGCCCCTTATCATGTTCCAATAGCAATTATAATAGCAACACAAATGCTCTTCTAGGAAAAGCTCAAGCTTAGTCCCTTGTTTCCCTACTTTCTGAGTGTTTATGCTTTAGGAAAATCCATTGGTTGTTTCTCATGGGACCAAATTGTGCATGCAACAAATTATTCCTTGTCATAGAGTTAAGCCATGTCTTCTCCTTCTAAATCAGTTTCTAATGCTTACAACCCACTGAGACATGACTTTGGTTTATGGAATTTAGTCTACGGAAAGACTAGGACAATCAAGATGGGATTTTTTGCAGACATTAGAACTGTATTATCCAGTTTAAGCTGAAGATTGAATTATGTTAAGCCAGCCCCTATACGATGTAGGATGACTTAAGTATATTCACCACATGCCTTCAATCTTATCTGAACTGCATTGTATATGCAGTTGCCTAAACCAATTGGAAGGGATGAGATAGACTTAAATAGTATTCATCCCATGACTTCAATATTATATTGAGTTGAGAGAGCTTATCCTTTTGAACCACCCAAACTTCATTTGTCTGATTGAAGTTGAACTGCTCCTTCAGTAAATTTATCCCATGCCTTCTTTGTTGATTTTGTTTGAAGCTTTACTTTTCACTATTAATTCTAGAAAAACAACCATTTAATACTAAACTTCGTACTCTTCAGTGCCTCTACATGAAACTTGTACATTAAAAAATTATATCTAACACTTGCAACTTTCCCCCCACCACTTACCTTATGCAATCAAATTGCAATAGCACGGTTTCTTTAGATGGAGCGTCGGTCGGGGTTCCTCCCGTCAAGCGGCGGGCGGCGGTGGCGAATTCACGTATTCGGGTGTGTTTTTCTGATCTTCTATTCCAATTGATTGCAAGGATTGCCTTTTAATGCTTATATGTTTGTGACAATCTAGGGTTTTTTTAGGGATGAATTATCAATCCAATGGGCTAAATTGTTACTATATTTTCTGGAAATTGCGGATCTGCCTCTTTTTCTTAGTTCAAGATATTCTGTCTTGGTGGACTTTTTCAAGGTACAACATGATGATGTTATATCTTTTGGGATGGAGCTAATGATGTTATTTATTTTGAGATGAAGCCCATGATATTATTTCTTTTGATATTGAACTGATGATACTATCGCTTTTGAGTTGAGGCTAATTATATTATTGATTTCTGCTATTGTAGGATATAATTATTTTGTGTATTGTTTTTTTCCTTCTTTGGATGCAAACGGAGGGTAATGGCTTATTCCTTTTGTGTTAATATCTCTATACATGATTACAGGAAGACCGGGTGGAACATCATGCAATGGGTGGCATGATGATGTTGTTTCACTCGTAGTATGGGGTAGAAGTGGACTTTAATAAGACTAATAGTCTACTTCTAATTTTACTAATTGAATTGAGAACAATTATTGAGATGAAAATTTTTTATGTTCATTAATGATCTATTAATATTGAATGATCAAAAGAGCAATGGACTGGAAAAGCACCGTCTAGATTTTCATTGTGTATTTTTACTGGGCGTTTTTTCGGCTGCAGTTATTAAATTATCAATCTAAGTAAAGTGTTTTTTCAAAGTTCATTGTTGACCTTATCAAGAGAAAAACATTCGTTTCTATGACCAGATACTTTGGGGTGCAGTAGTCCTATATGTTCCCCCATATCCAATACAGATCCATGTACATATGTGGCAGCAACAACTATCCAATATGCCACCGTTTGCAGGCCATGTGCAGACATATCTTGGATATGACAGTGCAGTCAGCATCCAGGCAAGACACAACTTGTCAGACTTTATCCAGGTCGCATCTAGAAAGGTTTGGATATACCTTCATCTACTCGATGCAAAAAAATGGTCAAGAAATATCAATTCCAATAAACTACAATTATATGCCGAGAATTTCTATTTTGGGTTGGGTACTTTCTGCAGTCATTCACAATGGACTGTAGGGAGTGGCATGAAAATTCAATAACTCCCATAGTTCTTCTATGTCTGAAGTTAAAGGAAATCCAAACATGTCCCAATCCATAAATTTTCAGCCAATTGTTTTTATTTGAAAATCTAAAGATGTCAAGTAGCAGCTTTCAAAATTAAACAGAGGATATTATTGTTTAAAATGTGCCTAGAGACCAATAAAGCTACTTGAAGAATTCCTCTTCATGTTGAGAAAACTGGTTTGTAAATTGTCCAAGTGTTCATGAGCACCACATCAATCATTTCAAAGACATTAAATATCATGAGAAATTTCATTAACAATTTTAGAGTTGATATGGAAATCCTACAACAAGTGATGAAATCTGTACATTACCCACTGAAGTTCTTTGCATTTCCACCTGATTGCATATATTAACATCTCTGCAATTTGTTTTATCTACAAATATGTAGAATCTTAATAAGAAGAAACAGAGCTTACTTATGTAGCTGCCTGGTTCAGTGTTTGAAATCTGTTTAATTGTGTTGTCTGCTTCTTTGGTAGAAATAAAGCATTGGTTTTCTTGGGAACAAAGCCTTGATTTGGAGTTTTAAAACCGTGTCAGGAAGTTTATAATACATTGCATTGACAATGAACTCTTGATATGTTCTTACATTTAATTCACAATAAACAATATATAAAGTGACTAATAGATGTTGTGTAGGGCTTGTTAATGTACATTTTAGAAATCACAATGTGCTTTTGTTCTAACAATTACTTGATATTAATGAAAACTAATTCAAATGGAAAAAACAGAATTTAGTGGGCATCCTATTTTGACCAAATTTCATTTGGATGTTTTGATATAATATGCCAGAGCAAGCAAAGTTTGTAACAACAGGTGAACAATTTTTTCGAGCTATGGAACCTATGGATCTCATTAAAAGAGTGAGGAAATCATAGCCACTATTCTTGAATTTGTCATGTAGGATACGTTCAACAGGGTGTATAGTATTGCTACTATTTCTAACTGGCTACTACAAATTATTCAAACGATTAAAGTTTTATAATTGTTTATGATTTTTGTTATAAATTTGTACATAGTTGAAAACACAGAAAATGTGGTAGATTTAAAGGTCTCAATTTTAGTTTTCAGATTAAAGAGCTTTAGCTAGAGTCAGAATCCACATCATAGAACCAAGTGCAAAAGAAAGTATCAAGGAAAAACAATGCTGCTGAGATTTCAAAGCGGCTTAATGACTTGCGAGCATCTACTGACCAAAATAGTCAAAAGGGTAAATTAGTTGGGTTATATTTGCAAGTATCAATTTCAACAATCTTTTTTGGCATTTTTGAGATTTTCTACTAGCATTTTTCTGAATCAGAATAAATTTCTAGAGCACAAATCTGACATGATATTTGGATTTGTTTAATTGGATTGGTATGTTTCTTTCATATGCACCTCGTAAGTTCTTTACTAACATTTTATTTTGTCAAAGTCATGTTGGTGCATTTATCTCCCAAATTTGGGGTTGGGTGTGCCGGCTTGAGCATTCTTATTGAGTTGTTCCTCCTTTATCTTCCTCGTAGTGCCTCATGTTTGCCCCCATATTTGATTTCATTATGCCTACTATTTCTTACATTATTCCCCTCTTATTTATTTGTTCCCACTTTTAAGATCCCCATTGATCCTGTTTATATACTGCTTCTAGCCAACATCACCATCCATGTCCAATGAAGTTCAATAGTGTGTTTGTCACATGTGCCATACCTGACTTCTCTATTTAAGAATGATAGAATAAATCCTTGTATACCATAGTAAGGGACTTCTAAGACTTGGTGTACTTCTCAAGATGCAAAACTCCTATTTATGAATCTCCAAGGCCTTGTACTTGCATCTTATCTTCCTTTGGTGAAGCTCACCATACTCTAAAACCGTTATAGTGCCCCATGGGAATATGCTTATTTGCAAGAACAATGCAAAGTAGGTAACTAATTGTTGCTTTGGAAATGGCAAAATAATTGCATATATATGAGTTTTAAATCCTAATTTGGTAGTCGGGAATATGCTTATTTGCAACAACAAAGCAAAACATGTTACGAATTGTTGCTTTGGAGATGACCAAGAATAAGGGCATCTATACGGGTTATGAATCATTTGGTGTATTTGGAGTTATGACTTAGGATTTGAAATGCATATATGTGCCCTTATTCTTAGTCATTTCCAAAGCAACAATTTTTCGCTTGCTTGTCTCTATTCTCACAAATAAGCGTATTCCCCCAGGCAACTTTACAGATTTTAGGGTAAAGGGAGCTTCACCAAAGGAAGACAAGTTGCAGGTTGGATGGATAGATCTATATCTATGGAACTATCAATATTGTTCGAGAACCGATCCTATTTCAATCATGTCAATTAGTACTATTGAGCCATTAAGATAGTTGTAGATAGAATCATTTCCAAAACAATAACTCATCACTTGCTCTACTGCTGGAAAATAACCAGATTCTCCTAGGGGACTTTAAGGTTTTAAATGTGAAACACCAAGTCTTACGAGTCCCCTACTAATTGTCTAATAGGGTTTCCCCCAGTCTTATTGACTCTATCTACAACCAGACCCATTTAAAAAACACAACCTACACTAGAAGATAACTCCCAAACAAATCCACGTCGGCGTAACCTTGCTCCTCTTAGAGCGACCACTAGTACATATGCAGGAATGGGCATATCTATCTACAACGTTTCTTATTTTTTCTTGTATTTTCTTTAGATTTTTGTTTGGGTACTTCAGAATTAGTTAGGGGAGCATTACAAAAACGAACGTATCTAAGCTAAACAATAAAATAAGGAATTTGGTCCTCAAGAAAACGACGTGTAAAACAAAACGAATCGCTGACTCGACAACAGCAGAGCGTGTTTTTGTGGAAAATAGTTTTAAAGCCCGCATACGATCAATGTTTGGCCGTAGGTGGAAGCAATACCAAAATTGGCATGTTTGGTGGGGATATGACGCGTCTGACGTGGCACCGGAGATAAATTCAGACATACGCTCTCTCTGCTTCTTCCCGAGGTCTGGCAAACAGAGCGTGATTTATACAAGAAATTAGTATTATGATTTTTTCGTGCTGACGGTGATGCTCAATTCCCACGCGAACACCCACACAACCTTTGTGCATAAAATTATAACGCTTCCTTGCACACCACTTCCAAGCTCTTGTTAACAGATGAAATAACCAGTTTCTGTCATGGACACCAGATTTTCCACTGTATATTTCTCCAGCATAGAGATTTGGCAGCGAACTAGAGAAGATCCTATGTGGGAATTTTCAAAATCAACGACTGTTTCGAGGATTGTGTGGACGATCTGCAAATGAAATTGATATAAAGAGACGGAAAAGGAGAAGGTAGGTCCTTGGTTGTTCGTTATAAAGTGAATCTTGGTCATTAATGATACAGTGGCTTGGTCCTGCACATTAATGGGCTTCGTCATGCACATTACATGTTACATGATACAGTAGCTTGGTCCTGCGCATTACATGTTACCATGCATCTAAGTATCATTAATGTGCCTTCACCACAAAAAAAAACACCTTAAGAAAAACTGTGTAAAACTTGGATAATTCCATGATTAAATGTCATTGTCTCAAATTATCCATCATTCATATATAATGATTACGGTGGATTATGTAAATGTGGCCACATTTGTACAACCAATTCAACTTTGGTATCTCCTGTATAATGATATAGAATTAAGTATAAAGACTCAAATTGCAATGTTACCTTCATCCCAGATTAATAATAACTTAATTACAATGGACAAACTATTCAGTACACATTCCCATGCCAATCTTACATGGTTAAATTGTTTAAGAAAAACTAGACACATATGACATATTTGACTGGTTTTTAAAGTTTGTTTCTTTTAGAAGGCATTTGTATTATTTTTTATTAAGGCTTTAGCCTCATTTATTTTGTTTTAGGTAATGTGCAGGTCAAACAAAAGTTCAGGTGTCCATTTTTATGAATGGAATTCAAATAATAGAAATTTCTTGGTAATGATGGTAACCATGCATGTGTCGGCTAAGTTTAATACAAAGATTATTGAAAAGGAGGAGCCAATGATCATGAACTCAAAATTAGGGGGCTACAAAGCCATTCAACTATCATAGTCTTTTTTTAAAATATCTTAAAAAGACAAAAAAAATATGCATACCTTCTTTTGTGCATTTAAATTATACGCAAAATATATGTTTATGGGATTTTTTAAATACAAAGAAAATTAATATCAGCCCTTACTTGTGAATAAACCCAGCCTTTTAGAACAGACACTATATCACCATTTTTTAGTATATTTGTAGATGTGACTTGTGTTATTGGCTAATTTTCCCCTTAAATTGTAGTTGTCACTATGATAAATGTTTCCTGTCTCATACCTACATCAACTTGTTAGATTTTGTCTATTATTTAGCTAGATATTGAAGGGGATATATTAGACAAGAGTAATGAAACATGATGTAGATTTCTGTCCTGCACTTGTTGTTGTGGTTTTACATTGACATAAACCCAAACAAAGTGGATGCCATGAATAAATGTGTAGGTCTCCCACTCCTCCTTATCATATGATTTCTTTATGTTGAAATTTACATGATTTATGATGTTAGTTGACTAAACTCTCGAGTTGCATTTTCCATAGATACGTATACCACACAAATCACAAAGCTACAAAAATACGAGTAAATCATGTGTATATAAAGTGATACAAAATGTGACCTGTATTTTTACAATATTCGACACTTATTAATAAACTTGATCGATACAAACATATACGACATATCACGAGGATATGCATCCAATTTTAATGCTACTATTAGATATAGACATAGAAGACATATTCAATATGAATTGTTTATACAAAGTCTCATTGAGCTTAGTCTCAGGTCGGTCGGAAGTGGTAGTATTCCATTGTACTTTTTGTTTTTGAATGCACCATATATTAAACAAGACCTAGATATAGTAAAAACCGAAAAAGTGGTTCTTTATAGGATGTTGATCTTGATTGAAATATAAAATGGTAGAAAACACAATAACAATGATGATTAATGTAATATAGAAATCAAATCAAAATAAAAGAACGTCTCCAATTGATCGTAGGAGGTTCGACCACATTCAAGATCCCCACATTATTTGAACAAGTACGCATACATTCATACTACCATTTTGGTATAATAAACTCGATCGATACAAACATATACGACATATCACGAGGATATGCATAAAGTTTTAATGCTACTATTAGATATAGACATAGAAGACATATTCAATATGCATTGTTCATACAAAGTCTCACTGAGCTTAGTCCAAGGTCGCTTAGAAGTAGTCATATTCAATTATACTTTTAAATTTTTTAATGCACCATATATTAAACAAGACCTCGTTATAGTAAACAACAAAAAAAGTGGTTTTTACTAGGATATTGATCTTGATTGAAATATAAACTAGTAGAAAACATAGTAACAATGATGATTATTGTATTATAGAAATCAAATCACAATGAAAGACCTTTTTCAATTGATCATAGGAGTTTCCATCGCATTCATGATCCCCACATTATTTGAACAAGTACTACATACATTCATACTACCCTTTTGGTGACCCATATTCTTACAATATTCGACACTTATTAATGAACTTGATCGATATAGACATATACGACATATCATGAGGATATGCATAAAATTTAAATGCTACTATTAGATATAGAAATAGAAGACATATTCAATATGATTTTTTTATACAAAGTGTCATTGAGATTAGTCTAAGGTCGGTCGGAAAACACCAAAAAAATGTTTCTTTATGGGATGTTGATCTTGATTGAAATATAAATTGGTAGAAAACACAATAACAATGATGATTAATGTATTATAGAAATCAAATCACAATAAAAGAGCTTCTCCAATTGATCATAGGAGGTTCCATTACATTCATGATCCCTACATTATTTGAACACGTACTGCATACATTCATACTACCATTTTGGTGACCCATATTTTTACAATATTCGACACTTATTAATAAACTTGATCGATACAAACATATATGACATATCACGAGGATATGCATAAAATTTTAATGCTACTATTAGATATAGACATATAAGACATACTCAATATGAATTGTTTATACAGAGTCTCATTGAGCTTAGTCTAAGGTCGGTTAGAAGTGGTAGTATTCAGTTATACTTTTTAATTTTTGAATGCACCATATATTAAAAATGACCTAGATATAGTAAACCCTTAAAAAAGTGGTTATTTCTGGGATATTAATCTTGATTGAAATATAAACTGGTAGAAAACACAGTAACAATGTTGTTTAATCTATTATAGAAATCCAATCACAATAAAATATTTTCTCTAATTGATCATAGGAGGTTCCATCGCATTCATGATCCACACATTATTTGCACAAGTATTGCATACATTTATACTACCATTTTGGTGTTTATATTATACAAAGTCTCACTGAGTTTAGTCTAAGGTCGGTCAGACGTGGTATATATACTAAACATCGGATAAAATGGTTCTACATGCGATGTTGATCTCGATTGAAATATAAATTGGTAGAAAGCACAGTAACAATGATGATTATTGTATTATAGAAATCAAATCACAATAAAAGAGTTTCTCCAATTGATCATAGGAGATTCCATCACATTAATGACCCCCGCATGATTTGAACAAGTATTGGATACATTCATACTACTATTTTGGTGTTTAGATTGTTCCAGCATAAATATACCTAGATTCTAGGGAACAATTACTTAATTGTTATTAGTCACCTATAAAAATCATACCAGATGTGCATTCTTATGTTCAAACTTTCACAACGCCAAGCAACTATATAAATACCTAGACCTCCTAAAATTGCAGGAGATGGCAGGAAAAAACCTTTCCCTTTTGGGTAAAAAAATTGTTTTCTTTGCAGCCATTTGATATTTTGTTAGTTTTCTCCACTTTAAACTGTAGTTCACACAAATTTATAGAGAAAAAATAGCCACTTTTTTACATCCAATTATTGATATGTTGGATTTTGGACTTTCTGTACACTCATTACTAGCTTGACAAATAGAAATTTGTCTTAGAAAAGGAATCAATTGATTAGTGGTATCACTAAACCCAAATAAAGGATCGATATGCCATGTGTTTCTTGTGCATCATGGTTTACTTTGGAAGTGACTCAATTCATATTTAGGCATGCAACCTTGAGATGCGCAGACTAAAACCTTCTCTATCACATCCATATAAAAGTTACATGCCATGTAAACTACTGCCTACCAAAAAACCACACGTGGGCGACACACTTTCCACTCATAAGTGTGTGTTGTATAATTACCATTCATTGAAATATATTCAGGCCAAACATATAAACCAATTCCTTCAATTTTATGTTTGTTTTCTTTCCATGAGTGCTTGAAAAATTGTTTTCCTTATGTCATTGCGACTATGTTATTTTATTCCCTATTAAGAACTAGCAATTGTTGCATATACATGTAAATGCTTGTACGGTGAGCTTACATTACATGGAGCAAGACTTGGGCGCAGACTGAATTTGGAAAGCGATTCAAATGTAACAGAGTGACAATGCAAGGGTTAACTGCATTGACCAACATCCACTCAAAATTTTGGTGGAATTAGTAATATGATAATTTCCTTAAATTGATACCTTCCCATTAGAATGACACCATCTACTATTCCTCTTTGACCCCTCTATCTGCGCTTCCTACACATTTAATTCAAATTGTATTTATATTATATGCACTTTACATTGGTTAAAACAAATATTTCACCACAACATATTTGTACATTTCCTGCATGGATCATTTATGGGCTCACAAACCTGCCCCAAACTGCATTTGATGAATTCCCCAACGTTACGTAAAATTTTAAAGTGTTGACTTATCTTTTCTAAATATCTCTCATTCTTTTGTTCAGACAAAATACGAACAAAAACCTGAATATTCACCCCTATATCTATTGTTCTATTTTTTCAACATTAGAATTTTTTTGGTTGAGCATCACACATATTTCCACCCGCGTCACACATTCACATTGATCCTTGCCATTGTGGTAATTACATCATTTACAGTACATTAATTGACGTAAATAATCCATGTGCATAGAAACACATGGATTTATCAGTGACCAAAATCTATATTTTACCATTCAAATATGCAAGCCAAAATATTAAAAAAACATCATTGCTTCCACACGAAAAATAAAACATTCAACAAACAGTTCACCCCTCGGCGTAGACTTGCTCCTTTAGGAGCGACCACTAGATAGTTACGAATGTATTTAAACATATTCGACCAATTCCTTGTCTCTCACGTGATTTTCAATCTTGCAGCGAGTTGTAGCCATATGAAAAGCAGATTAGCTTAGAAATCCCATTCATACATACGTGTCTCTCATGCATCAATTTCTTTGTGCATATCATACCCCACCGCTGAGGGGTTAAATTTGTGGTTTGTTTAGGCGTTTTCGTGATTTTAGACATAAAATACTTGTAAATATTTTATCTTACCGTCACACGCGACTTGCACATTTAAACGTGGATATCGATTTTTATATAGGTTTGTATATAAATTATAAAAACATATGTAAATATATATATATATATATATATATATATATATATATATATATATATATATATATAATAAATATAGAATAATTAGTCAAAAATAACATTATTTTGTGTTTTGAAGGCGGTATAGAAAAATTACCGTCACCCAAAAATGGTTTGATAGGCATAGGTGGGCGTCAAATTTAACCCCGCCCACCGCACATGCACTTGTTAACGGTGCCCAAAAATTGAGAAATGATTGCCCTAGCAATGCATTTTACCTTGACATGTGCACATGAAAAATTGGCGCGGTTTCCGTGCCCATATCAACCACCTATTTCATTAAATGAAATTTGGAATTTCAAATTTTAAACAAGGGAGGCAACATTTGAGTTGAAAATAGTTTGAACATAACTAATCTTAAATGCTTATATATACGGTTTTATGGTCGAGAGATAACAGGTTTTGCGGTCATAAGGATTAGCGGTGAAGGTTTAATTTTGCATTTGAAGACATATTTTAAGTTTGATGCAAAAGCAATTATGTTGTATTCATTGTGTAAATTATTTACACGCATTTTAATACATGGTATGGTAAACAAAATGAAACAAATGATATTAGGCAAATAAACATTTTATTACAATGTGTAAATGTACAATGTTTAAACCAAAAATATGAGAATAAATGTAATTGGTAAATATTTTCATGGCTTAAGTAGATAATAACATTATATTTTCATTAGAAAGGGCTTTTGATCATATATGAATAATAAATTCATTTTGATTTGGATGGTTTTTTTAAGAGAATATTTTATTTGCACTTCTTCTTTAAGCACATCAAATTTATCAAACATTTTTTCAACTTTGTCATGCAAATGATGTCGAGATATGGAGAAAGCGAGAATCATTAGCCATGTATTCATAGAGAATGGTGAAGTTTCCAAGGCAAACTACATTACGGAATTTAATTTGGTAAGAAGTTTGGGAGGAACAACCCCAATATCATGATGTTTTATACCGCCGTCATTATAGAATGTCTTTTTCTCTTTTCAATTTTCTTTTGTCAAAAATACAACCACATATGCCAAGCACAAACACAATTCACTTTGTTAGAGAACCCGTACCACCCAAAAAGTACTTTTTTATTTTTGGACTTTCTTTCCCATGGAACCCCAACATATACAATAACAGAGTCGTATTGTGTGGGAGAATCAACAATAAGAAAATATATTATGGTCATTGTTAATATTGTCATCCAAAAGCTACAAAATCAGTACATAAGTATACCAACAGGGAGTAGATTGCAAAAGATATTAAGTGATTTTCATACTTTAACTCTACTTCCCAACATTTGTGGTGCAGTTGATGGTACTCATATTAAGTTATCATATTGTCCAAAGCAACAGTATACTCCTACAAACTATGTAAACAGACATCATTTCTATAGTATTTTGTTACAAGGAGTATGTGATACACAAAAAATATTTTGGAATGTTTGTGTCAATGCTCTCTGGTGGCGCTCATGATGCTGATCACTGGAATTGCTCTGCAATTAAAAGAAAAATGCAAAAGAGAGAGGTATTAGCATCTCCAACATTTGAGATTGATGGAAACATTATCTATCCACAAATAATTGGGGATTCTGCCTACCCAATATCCCCTTACTTGTTGAAGCCATATAAAAGTAACACTTCTAGATTGCATAGTTTATTCGACAAATATTTATCTAGAGGTCGTGTAAAAATTGAGAATGCATTTGCCTTACTTAAAGGTAGATGGAGACTTCTTCGAGATGTGGGTGTAGAGCTTGAAAAAGTACCCAAGATTATTACCACATGTTGTATCTTTGTTATCACCGAATCACAAAGCACCCCTAGATGTTGATCAGATTTCTAGTTTGACCACTCTAAGCATCCGGTGTGATTGGATAACATGGGTACTATCTCCAAGTTGTAGGACTTGCTACTTGAGATAGACCTCAGAAGAAAGTGGTTCTTGCTCCTAAACTACACCGCCACAATTTACTCTAATGCAAGATAAGCTATTTATTCTAATCCAAATTTCCAAGGGACCAGGGAGAGAGCATGCCTAAAATGGAAGCCTACACTAAAGCGGTGATACTGACAGAGAAAGGAGGGTGTGAGAGTAGTCTCGAAATGTGTGAAATCTGAGGCAAAGTGCACACTAGAAGAGGTGATGACAGTTCACCATAATCTAGCAAAATGCATTCACAATAATATTCCAAGCATACGAATGATAATGAATCCTTGCAAGAACATACTAAATAGACAAAATATTCTTATAGAAAGATCAAAGGGGGCAAGAAGAATGAAAGAAAACACAAGCGAGGGGAAGATACATCCACAAACTTGTATTTTATTGCTTCTGGTATGCACAATTGAGTCTATTACAAGATAAGGGCACTGGATCACCATGCAAGGAGTCCACTACTGAGGGCTGCAACACTGCTGGCTTCACAAAGCAATTTTGGTAGAGCTTTGCTACCCAAAAACTCTCTTCTTCTACAATGAGCCCAACACTCTAATTTATAGAAAAATGAGAAGGAAAAGAGAAGGGAAAATGGAAATCCCGAAATCGTCCTCAACCACCTATAAGAGGAATTAAATTGAGTGAAATGGTTATACATTACTTGTCTTTGTCCCATGTCTTTGCATGAGAGAAAGAATGATGACCATGCCTCTTAATTGCACTCCAGCTACCAAATAAAACAACATTACGAACCCGGCCACATTTTCTTAAAAATCTCAATCAATTTCTGATAAAATCTAGAATTTCTTGATTTTTGTGCATCGGGCTCGGAACCACGATTCCAACGGTACCAATTTTGTGTGATTTCGTTGAGAAATGCAAAAGTTATGGCCTTCTGAGTGCGGGCAGCTATTTTGGGTGCTGCAAGCGTTTTTCTGTCATTGTGGGAATGAGCATTGGTATTTGGAGCTGAATATGTTTCTTTTATTTAAATATATCTACCCTCATTAAAATTAATAAATCCAGTTTTTGTGGCATAGAGGATGTCGTGCTCGTTCCAGAAAGTCCAATTTTGTGAAAATCGGAGCTCGGAGTCAAAAGTTATGGCCGTTTGAAGTTTCACGGGCCAAACGTTGACTTTTCTTCTCTGCCTTCGGCCGCTTCGGCTTTTCGCGTCCCGCGCGTCCCTCTGTCCCACTTGGCACAGTGCTGAAATTTCCCATTTCGGCTGAACCGGCCGGTTCGCGTACTCTTGTCCCGCATGTCCCATTTGCTTTGGACCGTCTGGGACAAATTTTCCCGATTCGCCCGGTTCGGCCGGTTCACGCACTTTTGTCCCAAGCGTCCCGGGTGAAAGTTCTCATTTGGGCGATCCGGCGGTTCACATACTTTGCGTATCTTTTTTTGGCCCAGCTGCCGGGCTGCCTTGACTCATTTGGTCGATCCGTGGGTTCGCGTATTTTTGTCTCGCAGCGTCCCAGGTTATTTTGGGCTGCCTTGACTCATTTCGCCGGTTCGGCCGGTTCGCGTACACTTTGCAGCACGCGCGTCCCGGTATTTCGGGCTGCCTTGACTCATTTCGCCCGGTTCGGCCGGTTCGCGTGCTTACACAGCACGCACGTCCCGAATTTTGCAAGGACTAGGACTTAGCCATTTTTCATGATTTTTCTCGGCCCAAGCACTGCTTTTTTGCAAATTTTCTTACCTTTCCTCAGAACTTGCTCTCTTCTTCTTGGACGGGGAGTTAGAAAAAATATGAGGGGACCCTAGAATAATGACTTTTTGTAGGACTCAATATAATTGCTTGGGACTAAAGAATTTGATGTATGTTATCAAAATTACCTTGAGGGGTGAATTTTGGATAACATATACTACATAATTTCTTGCAAATGTATAATGAAGATGAGCCAGAGATTGAAGGAGATCCACATCTCAATTCTAACAATGAGATTCACAATCAAGCTATGGAAAAAGATCTAGGAAAGGCACAAAGAGAGATTATGTTTCGTGAATGGCAAAGACAATATAATGCAAGTTTGGTAAACTGATGTAATTTTCATCATATGATAAATAAAATTGTGTTAATGTTTCATCTACAAATATTTTCTTTCATAAAAAAAATTATGATTATTTACCTGAGAAAAAAGCTTGGCAATTTGAAGTTGCACATCTAATAGTTTCTCCATCCGTTTGTTTTCTTGCTCCATTTTTGCATGCTCGATTTCTTTCATTGTTTGAGTGAAATACATCAAACTTTTTTCCATCCTTTCTCCAAAATCTTCATGTGCAACTCTCTTTCTCTTTATGCGTTGTCCTTCAATTCCATTCTTGGTCAAATGTATTTCTTCATTTACTTTATTTCCTGTAACACTCTCATAATTCATAGGTGAATCTTCCTCATGAGATTTCTCTTTCATGTCATTTTTTGGTGTAGTATTGGTGTTGACCCACTCATCTCCGTTATAGCCATTCATTAGACCAATTATTTTAGGAGTGTTCCCTATAATACGATTCATATCTTCATAAAAACTCCATGAAGATGGTTTTCCTCCAGTAGTATTTTCCAACTGCTTTTCTTTTTTGAATGTCCTTTTCAATCTATTCCATTTATACTTACATTGAATACCTGTAATAGATGTTCCACATTGTATGTTTACCGCATCTGCAACTTTGTCCCAATGTTTCTTACCAAGACTTCCTTGATTTAAATCATCATAAACTTCTTCAAATTTTAAAATTAAAGCTTGCACAGCAGTTTGTGGCCAAAGCACCTCCTTGCACTCCTTGTTTCCTTTAAAATCAGTTCCAAATACTTGAGTTTCAGGGACAATTTCTTCAATTTCCAAATCTTCTTCAATGAAAGTATTAAATCCAAGGTTGAGGTCAATTCCATGACTGGATGGAGTGTAGCTATCCTCCACATCATAAATGTTAGTATGTGCATCATTTATATTTTTTTTGATGCAGAAACATTTTTATCAAACTGCAATTTTTCTCTTAAATTTTGTTCAGAATGAAGAAAATAGCAGTCATCTTGCTCACCCACTTGTGTTGAGAAACATTCATAATTTTCTCTATTTTTTGGAATGGCTTTCACACTTTGAGATTGAAGAGATGGATATGAACTTGAATGTCTTCTATGAAAAAACTCCTTGTCCATTACCACCAATATAATTACCCTGCAACAATGTCACAATCTTTTGTTTAAAACAAAATAGTGCAAAAAAATCATGACATGAACTCCAAAATAGTTTTATAAAAAATTAAAATACATATTATATTCATACTCAAGTCGGGATCCGGAAAAGCTCTCTAAGTGTGCGTTAACATCCTACATTGCCCCCTGCTTAGCCCCTGCGTCCTTTTTTTTTCTCTTTTTCCCTCTTTTCTTGACCTTTTCTCTTTAGTTATGAAAAACCGCCTGCCACTGATCGGGGTCTGGTCTGTAACCGCCGCGAGGTGGCGGTCCCTGCTCGCCAGCGGTGGTCTGCGCGTTTTCGAGAATGCTCTTTTAACATGACTCACGTAAAAATCAAGCGATTCACCATCTTTTTCACCGCCTTGGACTTGCATTTATGTTTTTGGTCCCCTGGAATAGTGTTTTGCCATTGTTTATAGTTTAAGAGTTCAAATTGGTTTTTACCTTGGGTAAATGCAAATGCTATAAATAGATGGCTTGTGCTCAAGCAAATGGCCCCTCAAATTTGCCTCTGAACTTCTCTTTGCAATAGATTAGTTTTCATTTTGCTTAGAATTCATAGTTTCATTCATTGCATGCTTAGTTAGCATTGTTTTGCTGTTAGGAAGCCACATATCCATCTTGTGCAGGTGTTGTTGATGTTTCATCCAATCCATTGGAGTAGGATAGTCTGTTTATCAATAGGAAGCCATTAAAGTTGCAGGTTTTGCTCCTCAAACAGGATAGTTTCAGGTTCTGGACGTTTTATGTTGCATGACTCATGATAGATCCATTAGGAATTGCATAAGCCAAGCTCGTACTCTTGCGCTATCCCTCTCCTACTCGCATTGTATTGATCTGTATTCTAAAGTTGTCCCTTGTTCCAATATCTACTTACATTGATGCAAGCATTACACGCTTTTACGGATCCACGTGAGCACGAAAGAACGAGAGATCACTGCTTGAGGGGACAAAGTTACACACTGCACACCGTCGGATTTGCCAGCATTACTATAGAATCCAGGTTCTAAATTTCAAAGTTCTAGTTAGAAGCATATCAAATAGAGTAGCTAATCACTTTATTTCAGTCAATTTACTTTCGATATTGCCGAGGAAGTTTGTGGGGATTGATATTTTACGAGAGACTATGATTCATTCCTCACTTACGAGGTAGGATCGAGAGTCTTGCAAATAGACTAGATCAATTATTTCGTTATTTAGAATAGATTTACAAGCACTTGCAGGACAAATAGCTATACTCGGTTATCTTGTTTGTTTTAAATTGTTATCTTATTTTGTCAATTTCTAGATATATTAAATTAGTTGCTCTTCTAAATCCATTCAAATAGTTCATCGAGAAAATACAAAAATAGAGAAATCATATATACTATAGATATACTTCACGTAGTTAAATTTCGCTTTGTTGCGAGTTAGATTTACATTATTGCTTTTGTATGACAATCACGGGACCTAGGGAGCCCGGAGAATACGTATTGAGCCAATCGTGCCTCAACCCAATCTCATCACAGCGATAGTTGACATAGACCAGAATCTTAGAATCTAAGTCTTCCAAACAACAATAGACTTACAACGAGATCAGCTCTCGGTTGGGGATTAAACATAGAAGGCGACCAAGCGCACACGTTTTGGTCAAATCAGCCAAGCTACTGATTACCTAGGTAAAATATCCACATGAATGTAGAAGGGCTTGAAAGAGAAAACGTTCGGTTGTGATCCTTTGGTCCCATGACTAGACGTAGGAGACATTCTCACGGAGACATAGATACTAGCCTAAGAATTCGGGTTGCGAGAACACTGTGAGGTACTCGAGAAAATCACACTTTGTTAATTTTGAATATAGAATTTGAGAAAGCATATGATTATTGGATACTAGGGATCAGGGACTGAATTCATACATGACCATAGCGAGGACCGCAACAACCGAGAGTCTACGGTTGCGATCCACAAATCCATGACCCAACGAATCCATAAGTGAATCGAGACATAGAGCTTTGGCCTACGCACACTAGTATTCAGATCTACTCCACTTCCACCTATCATCATCACACAATTATCCTTGTTAGATATAGTGGCTAATGAGGCTAAAGAATTCTGGACTAGGCCAGAGAACCGCCCATAAAAACAACTATATCCATCATCCACTTTATGACCCTGTCTAGAGACATACACGAAACTATCCCAGGTCATTTTCCATGTATACCACAACCCATAGATCGAATAACGCCAGAGCTCGATATTGATTGGAGCCTTCGAGCAGTCATCCTTGCCGATCGATCTATCACACCAGTTCAGGTTAGGAGGGCCTTCTTTGCCTTAGATTCACAAATTCCATTAGTGCGTGTCGAAGACATCAGATTGCCTAACTAGTTTGACTGCATCCCACACATATTCCATCCCCACCGGCTGTCTCGGCATGACCTCGGGAGGTCGGGTGTGCGGAAGAGTTACTTGTAGATTCCCACGCTCGCTTGTCACTTTTCCGGCGTACAAAATTGGTGAACAGACGTGAAACAAACAAATCTTTGTTTCACCTTACATACCTCATTAGCCTTCACACCTACTTTGAACCTCATTGTTTCACCTTCTATACCTCATTAACCTTCACTCGCTTTTTGGTGAACCTGACCTAGTCAAACAGTTCTTCCTCTTATAGTTTCACTTCTTTCCTCCACCTTCGCTCTTACCCATTATTCTGCGGGTATTCATATACCCCCCGAATATGTCGGGATTCGATGCGTATGGCAGACCCCTCTTGGGTCTTGAGGCATACTACGCCCAACAGAATAGGCAATCATCACCCTCGCTCTCAGTATGGGGTGATAACTACTCAACTAACCAGTTATCAACACAAACTCCAAGGACTAGATATAACTCATCTTTTCAAACTAACGAGTTAGATCAGCTCGCTCAAATGCAACAAACAGAGCCTTCAGGCTCGAATAATATGACGTTCACCGGAGAATCTGGTTCATCTCCTCAGGTGTTGCTTAGACCAAAAATTAGTAGACAATCAGACCCATACCTAGTTTTAGATGATGAACAGTCAATACGTTATCCCAGGAATGAACAACGCTCTCGGAGTATGTACCCACCTATAGGGAGTTTACAAACACAACTGAGGCCTCTTTTCAAGAAAATACCTCTATACCACTGCATATAGGAAATACCCTCGAGGAAACTTGGCAAGACAATGATCAGTTCATAGCAGGGTATCATAGACCTATACAACATCAGAATATACAACAAACGCCACCAAGGAAAAATATCGTGACTTCACCAAATGAAGTCATTTCAACGCTAGTAGAAAAAGTTAGGGGGTTAGAACTTGCCCAAGCAAGTCAAAATTCTCAATTCATGCAGGCAGGAAGTTCCAATCCTCCACACCATCCTAGCCAAGTAGACCTCCTCACGGGAATAGGCACGTTAGGCATGCCTCCTCAGTATTCACAACAAATGCCAACTAGACCCACCATCCCTAACACCGCTCCTCCCGGTCTAGTACAAAATAATCCATTCTGGATAATACCCATCATACTTAAACATGTACTCCAAATCACCACAAGGGATATGTTCTCCTCTCGGCATGTTTTCTCAAAACACGGGGGTTTCCTTATGCCCCTATCGATGCATCGCTACGCCATATCAACAACCCATTCCACCACCGCTCCCCAGTAGGCACCATCGATGGTGAAACCTATGCGATAGGGACTTACTCGAGAATATTTGAAAGAGCCCTTAGATTTCACCATACGAGCGTCATGCTTCCAAGACCTCTTCTCTGATTTACCCAAGTACAAAGGTGAGGGAGATCCGAATGCACATATCAAGGCTTACGCTACAGCCATACGAGAACTACTCCCTTGGGATGGGGTTGTTGCTAAAATATTCCCCAAAACGTTGGAAGGCATCGCTCTCGATTGGTATTATAGAATACCTGAGGCTTCCATCCATTCATTTAAACAACTCGTTTCAGAGTTCATTAAGGCATTTGACATGAACAAACTGTTAAGAACAGGAATCAGGGAGTTCTTGCACATTAAGCAGGAACATAATGAATCTGTCGCTCATTTCATCCAGAGATGGCGTACGATTCTTTATTCTTCGGCTAGTGCTCCAAACATGGACCAAATGGAACTATGTGATTTATTCCTTCATTCTCTCAGTAGAAGTGAAGGAAGAAGTCCAGAAGTTCCCACTAAGGACTTACGATGAAGTACTTGAGAGCGCTCTCGAATAGATCAAGCAGCAATAGATAGTGGTCGTAAGACATATGGAACAAATGGGAGGTTAATCACCTCCGGCCCAGAACACTACTGACTTATCCTACTACCATGAATGTCAATCAAGGACCTAAAATCCTTAACAAAAATCGGGGTGACAACGGATGGAGTAACCGATCAGCCTAAAAAGGTAAATACCGTGAATACTTCACCACCGATGAATAATCAATGAAACAACAACTTTACCCCAACAATCAATGCAGTGGATTTCAATCATCCACAACAACAACAATGACGACGAAACCCTACATAGGGTCTAAGCCAAAACTCAATTGGTTATCAAAACCCAGAATCAAAACCGAAACAACAAATGTAAAACTTTAATCCTAATAGGCAGCGGTTTGATCGAGTTTTAGGCCACAATATACACCAAACCAACAAACCAGGAATTATAATCCCAATTCATATTGTGGTTTCCAAAAAATTTGAGGTCATGACACTAGAACGTGTCGTGACTACAATAAATTCATGCAACGTTTGCCAGAGGAACAAAGACAATTCTTCACGAGATATATGTTCTTGGAGATCTGTGTCACCACCACCAAACATGCTCGCAGGGGCAGTTTCCCCTCAGAATGCTCCCCTCAAGATCTTTAATGATCCACTCCCAAATCACGATAACAATAGGCTAAGTCTAAATGGGACAAACAAAAGCATAATGATGGGAAACAATGATCATGAAGCCTCGACTTCACTAAATCCATCAGTTGCGCCACAATTAGGAAGTCAACCGTGACCCAAGATAGTCGGTTTAGTAGAGTTAGACGCCGAACTACCCATCGAAGCTATAACAAGAACACGAGAGTATTTCTCTCAGCCAAGCCCAAGTCACCTGTCAGGAACAGATAAGATCCAACAAATAGTGGAAAAACCCATAGGTGCCTATGATTTAATTAGCGACCTAACAAAAACCTTCTCGCACATTTCATTTTTAGACTTACTAAAGAACTCTCCTACCACAGAGGCTGCTCTTTTAGAGGCATTAGGTTTAGGTCATTTAATTAACATCACCCCACCTCCTGAAACATAGGTGAACCATGTAGACTTTGATATCCACCCTCCGGGGCAGCTAGATAGGGATACCGAATTCATATTCGAAATAAACAAAATGCCAACAGATGCTGAGATTGCACGCCGAGGTGATCCAGCCTTATATTTGCAAGTATGGATTTATAACAACTATGTAAAGCGTGCGATGGTAGACGATGGGGCAGCAGTTAACATAGTCCCCTTCTCTTTCCTTCAAAAGCTAGGGTATGGAGAAACTAATTGTTCCACGACTCGAAATACATTGAGAGGCTATGATAGCCTTAAAGCCACTTCGATTGGGACTATAATACTACCAGTCACCTTAGGACCCAAAACAATCCTGACTGAGTTTTATATTATAGATCGGGAAACTAACTATAATATGATCCTCGGCCGACCATGGATACACCGTATGAAGGCAATCCCTTCTACGCTATTTCAAGAAGTAAGGTTTTTACATCTAGGAAAGGTGTTTGTAGCCAAAGGTGATCCAAAGCCATTCGATATACACCTAGCTGACTTAAAGAAAAGACCAGGTGTGCACTCAGAATTTGAACTCCCAACAAACCAACTCAATAAACCTACCGATGCAAAACCAGAGGAAAAGTTGGTACCTACAACGGATCTCGAGACTATGAGTCTAGTCAAAACAATCCCAGCCCTCAAGGATGAGGCAAACATTGTAGAAACAATATCATTAGGAACTACTACGAAAATTGTTGAATTGATAGAACAGGATCTACCAATGTTCCTACCATTTGATTCTGTAGGCATGGGATATTCCCTAGGTGTTGGTTCTCTTCCAGCAGAGGATCTCTGCATGGTGGAAGTAGAATGCGTAAACACAACAAATATCCCAACGTCCATATTCCCAGCTAAATATTGGACTCTCCATTTTGATGGAGCTAGATGTCGTTATGGAGCTAGGGCAGGTGTAATCTTTACTTCCCCGAAGGAAAAGTCCTACCATTTGCCTTTAAACTAAATTTTGAATGTACAAACAATGGCATGAGTATGAAGCCCTCCTCCTTGGCCTCATTTTAGCCAAGAGGATCGGTGTTAATAACATCAGGGTGTTAGGAGACTCACAATTGGTAGCAAACCAAGTCTCTGAGATATATGAAACCAAGGCCGAGCACTTACTGACTTTATAAAACAATTGTATTAGATTTAAGCAAAGAGTTTGACTTCATATCAATTGAAGCAATCCCGTGAGAACAAAATCTTCTCGCAGATTCTATAGCAACCTCGGCATCACGCTTCACTCCAAACAATGGATTCCAAGATACCCGTTTCATGGTATCCCTTCGTGATGAACCATTGATAAAAAAAATGACAAATCTCTTTTAAACAAGGATGAAAACAAATCTACTATCCTAGGCCACATCGATAGTGATACAACCACTCTTGATTTCTTAAACACCTATGCGGCATTACATCTCGCCCATCACACAATAGATTCATCCTTAATCCCACATTCGTCTTCCTACTTCGGAAATCCCATGATGGAACTTCCCTCACAAATGGAACCTAGCATATACACAGTAGAAAATGGGGACGATTTGGATTTACCTCCAGCCCCGCCTGAGTTTGAAGAAGGTAATGCCTCTTTAATCGAAGAAACAATTGATGTTAACATCGGAACGGAGGATGAACCAAAGATCTTGAAACTAGGATCCTCGTTAACCCGGAAGAAGTAGAAATACACACTCAGATCCTCAAGGAACATCAGAAGGCTTTTGCATTTAATTATAAAGAAATGATAGGCGTTGCACCACACATTGCGGTACACAACCTCGTCACTAAATCAGATGCAAAACCGATTAAACAAAAATCAAGACCCATGAAACCTAAGGTAGCTCTCATGGTGAAAGAGGAAGTAATAAAACTCCTCCAAGTAGGATTCATCAAACCAGTCGATTACTCTCAATGGGTATCTAATATCATTCGTTCTCAAAAAGAATGGGAAGATATGCATCTGCATAGATTTCGAGACATTAACAAAGCGTGTCCTAAGGATGACTTCCCATTACCATCCATAGATGTCATTGTTGATGCAACAGCTGGATTTGAACTCTTGTCTCTCATGGATGGATTCTCGGGATACAATCAAATCAGAATATCTGAACAAGATCAAGCTAAAACCACGTTTATAACTCCTTGGGGAACCTATTGCTACGCTGTTATGCCATTCGGTCTCAAGAACGTTGGCGCCACATACCAGCGAGCTATGACATATATATTTCACGATTTAATTCATAAGATTGTGGAATCCTACGTAGATGACTTGTTGGCTAAGGCCAAGAAGCGTTGTGACCATCGGAAGTGCTCCGCGTCATTCTTTCACGCCTAATAGAATACGGAGTCACGCTAAATCCGGAGAAATGCGTCTTTGGTGTAACAGGAGGGAAGCTCCTAGGTTACATCATATCGTCACGAGGGATAGATGTTGATCCAACCAAAATTCGGGCTGTCCTGAAATGGTCCCACCTTGAATGAATGCGGAATCGAGGTCATTTCTCGAAAAGCTTGGTGCAATCACGGAGATTCATCCCAAACTTAAGCTTCGCCATCCATCCAATCAACAATCTGCTCAAGAAAGATTATAGTATTGATTGGACCAAAGACTGCATGATGAAGCTTTTGATGCGGTTAAGCGTTTCTGTTGTGCCACCTACGCTAATGCCACCTAAGCTAGACCGCCCGTTAATTTTATATTCACGAGCTACCGATGTCTCGCTGGCCTGTATGTTGGCCCAAGAGGATGATGACAAGAGAGAGCGTGTGATTTATTTCATTAGTCGAACATTGCTCGACTATGAAACACGTTATACACAGGTAGAATGAGAATGCCTTGCCATAGTCTTTGCTACTAAATGCTTAAGACATTATATGTTGAATCAAGAAACAAGGGTCATGGTAAAAATGGACCATTTATGAACTTTCCTCACACAAGGGTCCTTTTCTAAAAAGGCTGGACGTTTTATAACCTTAATGGGGAATTCGAATTAACATTTGTAAATCAGAAATCCGTTAAAGGACAAATCATCGTGGATTGGTTAGCTGATAACCCATTAGACGGAGGCGATCTAGTAGATCTAGACTTTCCGGATGAATGCGTATACTACATTGAAACCAGACCTCCTATCTCTGAGTGTCCTTGGTATACTGATATTATTAATTATATCATGGACCATACGTATCCAGAAGGGGCTACACCACAACAAAGAAGGTGGTTACGCATTATTGTAGCCAAATACGTCGTTATAGAGCAAGTGCTCTATCGAAAAGCGTTCGATGGAATGCTCTAAGATGTGTCGACACAGAAGAATCCAAGAAGATTCTCCATGAATCTCACAGTGGAATGTGTGGAGGCCACTTTGGTGGCCATGCCACCGCTCATAAAATACATCGAATGGGCTATTTCTGGCCCACTCTAGAACACGACGTAGTAGAGTTTGTACGAAGGTGTCATAAGTGTCAAGAATTCTCCCATGAGATTCACATGCTTGCCTGAACTCTCTGACAACCAATCGCTACTCCATGGCCCTTTTCTACGTGGGGCCTCGATTTGATAGGAAATTCTCTCCCTCATCTACATGAGACGGCCATAATTTTATAATCACGGCCACGAATATTTTACCAAGTGGGTAGAGGCTATGCCTCTTACTCTTATCTTGGGTTCTGTAATCGCCAAGTTCATTTTGAACCAAATCATTTGAGGTACGGTGTCCCGCAAATCATTATCTCGGATAATGGAACTTCTTTTAAGAATGACGAGGTTCGTGAACTATGTAATAAATTTAAAATAAGCCATCATACGGCCTCCTTGTATTACCCTCAAGCCAATGGATAGGCTGAAGCAACAAACAAAACATTAAAAGCCATTCTCCTTAAAACGGTGAAAGAAAACAAACGAGATTGGCATTTGAAGTTATATCCGGCCTTGTGGGCCCACCGAACCTCAATAAAAACACCAACGGGAGAAACTCCTTTCTCGCTAGTATTCGGGGTAGAGGCAGTTCTCCCACTTGAGGTTGAAATACCCAGTCTCGTATTTCATTACAAGGGATTCTGGATGAAGATGCTTACAGAGAAGCACGTCTCTCCCAACTAGAAAGCCTAGATGAAGCTAGGTTAGATGTTGAACAACGACATGAGTCTATGCTGATCGGATGTGCCGGCAGTATAACAAGAAGGTCTATGAATGCGACATATATGAAGGTGATCTAGTTCTAAGGCTGGACAGTCGGATCGACAAAAAGACCGGCGAGGGAAGAAAGTTCCGGCCCAAATGGTTGGGCCCATACCGAGTCACGAAGGACTACGGGAATGGTGCATACCTCTTATGTACGCTAGAAGGTGAGGAATTTGGTGAAACAGTCAATTCCCTGCACCTTAAACGATTCTATGCGTAAGCAACCAACATAATATATAATTATATCTACATTGCATCTTCATATAGATTAGGATCATTTTGTCCGCTTGTTTCGTACAAAAATTGTGATCAAGGAATTTATTCTTAAAGCAATTCATTACAAACTTCTGATGGTATTGGCATAAACACTCTAATCCTACTTCTCCATCTCCATGATATCGTCAAGTTATTTTGGAATCATTTCATCAAATAAAGCTAGATATGACAAAGTCTTAACGGTAACCATACCAAGATCTACGGGTTTATTCTCACTTTTGGTTTCTTCTTAGGATGGGTGTCTTGTCTATGGTCTGTTCTAGAAGCTTCATCGTGTCACATCTATCCCGTATGTATATCTCTTTGGAAATAAGAGCATGCTGACATTTTGCTCAGATAAACAAGTCAAACATGTAAATCAAACAGAAAATTTTAAATTTACACATTTTCTTGCCTCACCAACCTTCGGTGATGAGCTTGCGTCTCTTACTAGTGACGTAGGGTTGGGAAAGGATGGAAATGCCCTTACTCACCTATGCCTTGCCCATGGTGATAAACCCATGCTTCTTACTAGTAGCATGGGGCAAAGTGTAGGGGGTCCTCTTGACAAACAAACGTTAAAGGTCATAAGCAAACAATTCAAATCTTGAAGCTTTGAGTCAAAAACAAATGAATCAGATGTTCAAAATTCCAAAAGAGTTAAAATCCTAAAAACCCAGATTTTGTCTACTATGTGGCCATCTACGGATCTAAGTCTAGATAAACCGCAAAGCAAGTTGCATCCCAAAAACTATGGAGTCACTCGGGTAGATTAGGCTTGTAGTTTCCCAATTTGGTTTCACCAAAGCTTTGTCTATCTTTCATCACTATCATTTCAGCACATTTCATAACTTGTGCCCTTCCCAACTCTCGGTGATGAGCCCTCGCATCTTACTAGTTGCGTGGAGTTGGGAGTAGGGGCAGGTTTATCTGCTCATCATACCGGCTTATCTTCACCACTTTGCCAAAACAAATATGAAGTATCAAAAGTTTCTTAAAGAAACTAAGACTCAAAATCACATTGTATCTACATTATCATATATCAGCATCATGAAATACAAAAAGAAAGTAAACACTTGCATCATTTGTTTTCCATTGCATACATCTTAAAAAGCATACAAGCATAAACATCATAATCTACATGAGGAAACTGGAAAGGAAATGAAGCCATAAAATGCCAAAAGTCTGATCCAAAAAGAATATATATATAAATGGTCAAAATTTTCTGTACAATGCCATCATGCACTAAGCATGGTCAAAACGCTCAAAGAGCCGGGATATACAAAAGAATGTATCATACAAAATCTACGAGAGCCAAGTGGCTTCTCAATCCCTACGAGACCCCTCTGAAGGTGCACGCCCATGCCTAGGACTCCGGCTACGCGGCGCTCTGAGTGCACGGAGGGCTCAGGATCCCGAGGGGTAGCCGTAGTCTCGCCATGAGAATGACTCCTCATCAGGCGCTCGGATTGTCCTATACCCCGCTAGCTCCGTGCGGAGAGTCGATACCATCCTGGCCACATGCCAGACTAGGGCGAAGACGTCAGTATGTCTACCAGCTGCTGAGGGCTCCCCAACATCCACGGATAGCTCTGCGCGGGTCCTCTCCATGGGGATCATCAGGGTATCAGTGCATACCCTGTGAATCAAGTCTCGCCACTCATCGGCGGTCTCTGCAAAACAAAGGAAAAAGAAATTAGAAATAAACAAGAGATAAATACAAACATAAAATAGAAGGAGAGATAGTAACTAAAGCAATCCTAATTAAAGAAAAACATTAAAAGGAGGGAGGGTAACTTACTCGGATCACCAGGCCTCCAGGATGGATCTCTAGGGGTTGGTGCCACCGCCACGAGACGTCGCCCTTTGCTGAGGTGCTCCTCCGGTGGCGGGGGTGACATAGCAGCCCTGCAATGGACTCATCCTCCCCACCATGGCCTGGGAGAGTGGCTCCTCGAAACCGAGTCACCTCTCTCTCGCACTCTGCTCGGCCCTCTCTGCCTGCATGATATCCTGAGTGTCATGCCACTCAGGATCACTGTCCTCCTCAGTCTCCTCCTCTGTCTCTCCCCCTGTGAACTCCTCGGACTCGGAGTCTATCTCAATGGGGTCATCGCTGCTATGGGCAGGGCCCGTGGCAATCTAAAGCAAGGTTCCTGAGGAGCACCGGCTCTCCCCGCTCGCACGTACTATCCTCCCAGCTGCAATAGGAACGCCGGGTATAACAACTTTATCGACCCGACCCTCTAGGACCCCTCGGCCTCTCGAACCGACCTATATATTGGCGCTCTGGGGAAGCATGCCCATGTAGGGTAGGCCAAACTGCTGAGGAACTCGGCCAAAGGGGTGTATCTCCACTCGCCCCACTCTATCAATAAGCTGCCTGTGGTGGAGCAGGAGATCAAAGTAAGAGCCTCCTCGCCCCATATACCTGCCATAGTCTGATACGGTGTGGCCTCCATGTCGGCGGTGGTCGAGAAGCAGGTGGTGATGAGGTGCTCTAAGCACCGACATATCTATCCATCTAGCTGCCCTCATAGCTGGGATCTGCCACCTCTACACCTCTGCCATAGGGGATGAAGTGCTCATAGACCCAACTCATGACCAGGGTCGGGTGGCTCAAGGACTGCCCCTGTAAATGGACTACCCTGTATAAATCATGGTAGGTGGTCCCAAGTATATCTGCTCCCCAGGCATATATCCGGCCATGTCCCTCTATCTGTGTAATAATGGGGGACCAAGCAATATAACAATGTGTCTCCTCCCTTGTCCCCGATCAGTCTCGAGGCAAGGATCCCCATAATAGCCTGGCGAAGTAGGGGGATGGGAAAACTGGGAATAGATCGAACTCTAACCCCCTTCTTGAACCCGTGGAGATGACTGCATCTCCCATGTATGTGGCCCATTGTGCTATCTAGGCCTCGAACCTGTTGTCTCAAGGGTGAGACGTCTCCCAATAATCGGGACCCCAGAATGCGATAAACATCCTCTAAAGTGATGGTCCACTCACCGCGGACCCCTGGTAATCGGAAGGTGTTCCGATCAGCATCCCAATAGGAGAACAAGTCACAAAGTATGTGACTGGATGGTGTAACGTGGGGCACGCGTGATATGCGCAATATACCAGCCCTCTGAAGTGTATCCTCCTCATCCTGTGAGAGGGCATCTAGTACTGGGAGCCAGTCACACTCCCTCTCTCTGCTCCACCAAATGTACTCCTCTCTCGCTTGCATACACCCAAAAACACACAAAATAGAAGCAAGTTAGCATCTAGATGGCATTAGAAAAATCATGAAAACACGTAGAAATGCTAAAAATGCAAAAACAATTTCAAATGGATGTTCTTTTGGCATTCTGTGCAAAACCGCCGCCCTGAGCTAGGAGGTGGTTTTGTAACCGCCGCCTTAAGGGTGGTGGTCGTGTGCCGCCACCTACTAGGCGGCGGTCGTGTATAACCACCCGCTGGCGGGCGGTCGTGTCCCGAAAACCCACGCGGGTTTTTAACCTAAAAAGCCCAAAAACACTAAAACAAGACCTTTTAGCTAAAACAAAGCCTACCCAGTAGGCGCCCCCCTAGATGGACCTTTTGAACCTAACATTTTCAAAAATTACCCCCCCATGACAAAGATTTTAGCATTTTAAAATTAAGGGGGAAAAAGGATAAATTGAAGAAAACTAACTTGTGATCTCGCGGGTCGATGTTCCGCTCACGGAGGCATGATCACTATCTCGTCACGGACGTTTTGACTCTACTCACACAAGAAACCATCACCGTGGGTCCCAGAGCTCAGAATCAATCAAATCGACACGCGCAAATGAATAGGAAAATGGGCCCACTTTCATATATATAGCAACCTGACTCATTTTAAATGCCTTTTTCACAGGTTTGGAGCGCCGACGGAGGTAAGTTCTTATCCCCACACAAATGGTACGTTCTCATTTCCTTTTATTTTAGCATTTATTTTCCAAATTATTGTGTCTATCTGCACTTGATTCCTCTTTTCATTTTGCAGGTGGCGGGAATTTTGGATGGCGTCATTTCGACACATGGACGTATCAGGTATAACTTCTAACTTCCCATTTCGGGACCGCCATACTCGGACCCACCGTTTTACGCCTCTTCATGGCTAAAACGCTTCTCGAGGGGGCAATATGTATGTACCCAAAATTGGAGAGTCTTGCACATCGTGGAAGCAGCGTAACACGTGCCCCTGATGATGATACTGAGTCTCCTCATGCAAGGTGCTCGGGGATCGGAAAAGCTCTCTAAGTGTGCGTTAACATCCCGCATGCCCCGCTTAGCCCCTGTGTCCTTTTTTTCTCTTTTCCCTCTTTTCTTGACCTTTTTCTCTTTGATTCTGAAACGCTGCCCTGCTGCACAGGCGGCGGTCTCGTGACCGCCGCCCTGATCAGGGCGGCGGTCTCTGTAACCACCGCCCTACTCGAGAAGCGGCGGTCCCGCACGCATTTTCAGAATGCTCTTTTAACGACGACTCACGTAAAAATCAACGATTCACCAGCTTTTTCACCGCCTTGAGCTTGCATTTATGTTTTTGGTCCCCTGGAATAGTGTTTTGCCATTGTTTATAGTTTAAGAGTTCAAATTGGTTTTTACCTTGGGTAAATGCAAATGCTATAAATAGATGGCTTGTGCTCAAGCAAATGGCCCCTCAAATTTACCTCTGAATTTCTCTCACTCTTTGCAATAGATTAGTCTTTTTTTGCTTAGAATTCGTAGTTTCATTCATTACATGCTTAGTTAGCATTGTTTTGCTGTTAGGAAGCCACATATCCATCTTGTGCAGGTGTTGTTGATGTTTCATCCAATCCATTGGAGTAGGATAGTTTGTTTATCAATAGGAAGCCATTAAAGTTGTGAGGTTTTGCTCCTCAAAAGGATAGTTTCGGGTTACGGGCGTTTTATGTTGCATGACTCATGATAGATCCCGCATTAGGAATTACATAAGCCAAGCTCTGTACTCTTGCGCTATCCCTCTCCTACTCGTGCATTGTATTGATCTCGTATTCTAAAGTTGTCCCTTGTTCCAATATCTACTTCTATTGATGCAAGCATTACATGCTTTTCTGGATCCACGTGAGCACGAAAGAATGAGAGATCACACTGAGGGGACAAAGTTACACACACCGTCGGATTTGCCACTGTTCTGCAGAATCCAGGTTCTAAATTTCAAAGTTCTAGTTAGAAGCATATCAAATAGAGTAGCTAATCACTTTATTTCAGTCAATTTACTTTCGATATTGCAGGGAAGCTGTGGGGATTGATAGTTTCTGAGAGACTATGATTCATTCCTCACTTCTGAGGTAGGATCGAGAGTCTTGCAAATAGACTAGATCAATTATTTCGTTATTTAGAATAGATTTACAACTGCACAGACAAATAGCTATACTCGGTTATCTTGTTTGTTTTAAATTGTTATCTTAGCTGTCAATTTCTAGATATATTAAATTAGTTGCTCTTCTAAATCCATTCAAATAGTTCATCAGAAAATACAAAAATAGAGAAATCATATATACTATAGATATACTTCACGTAGTTAAATTTTGCTTTGTTGTAGTTAGATTTACATTATTGCTTTTGTATGACAATCACGGGACCTAGGGAGCCCAGAGAATACGTATTCGAGCCAATCGTGCCTCAACCCAATCTCGTCACAGCAATAGTTGACATAGACCAGAATCTTAGAATCCAAGTCTTCCAAACAACAATAGACTTACAACAGATCAGCTCTCAGTTGAGGGGATTAAACATAGAAGATGACCAAGCGCACACGTTTTGGTCAAATCAGCCAAACTACAGATTACCCTAGGTAAAATATCCACATGACTGTAGAAGGGCTTGAAAGAGAGAAAACGTTCGGTTGTGATCCTTTGGTCCCACAGCCAAACTAGATGCAGGAGACATTCTCACAGACATAGATACTAGCCTAAGAATTCAGGTTGCAAGAACGCCTGTGAGGTACTCTGAGAAAATCACACAGCTGTTAATTTTGAATATAGAGGCTGAGAAAGCATATGATTATTGGATACTAGGGATCAGGAACTGAATTCGTACATGACCATAGTAGGACCGCAACAACCAAGAGTCTACGGTTGTGATCCACAAATCCCACAACCCAACGAATCCATAAGTGAATCAGACATAGACGCTGGCCTACGCACACTAGTATTCAGATCTACTCCACTTCCACCTATCATCATCACACAATTATCCTTGTTAGATATAGCGGCTAACGAGGCTAAAGAATTCTGGACTAGGCCAGAGAACCGCCCATAAAAACAACTATATCCATCATCCACTTTATGACCCTGTCTGGAGACATACACGAAACTATCCCAGGTCATTTTCCACGTATACCACAACCCATAGATCGAATAACGCCAGAGCTCGATATTGATTGGAGCCTTCGAGCAGTCATCCTTGCCAATCGATCTATCACACCAGTTTAGGTTAGGAGGGCCTTCTTTGCCTTAGATTCACAAATTCCATTAGTGCGTGTCGAAGACATCAGATTGCCTAACTAGTTTGACTGCATCCCACACATATTCCATCCCACCATTTGTCTCGGCACGACCTCGAGAGGTCGGGCACGTGGAAGAGTTAGTTGTAGATTCCCACGCTCGCGTGTCACTTTTCCGGCGTGAGACACCTTCCCATGGGATCTTAAATGCATCTTAAGGGACTCATTGAAAATTTTCCATTTCTTCCTTCTACTCACAGTAGACCAATCATCACCCGTGTTTGGATTTAAATTTCGGTTTGCATGAACTGATATTATAATGTCCAAATTATTCTTATCCACTTTATTCTAGATCTTCGAGGAACCAAGAGGAAGGTACATTGTCCCAATCTCATAAGCGTGGAGTGAAACCTTCACTCTGGGGTAGTGGAATCCTTTTCATTCACAAGAACCACATATTCCTCATTTGCGGACCCATCTTCATACTCACTATCTAAGTGACTATCAACAACTAGATGACTCGGATCATAATTATTCCACCAAGAAGTACGACTATTGACATGTTTCTTCCCATACTCACAATCCATGACTAAGTGACCAAGGGAAAAAATGTCTGAAATATGAAGGGTAAACCTTCATAGTCTAAGTTTTGAGTCAGATTCTATCCTCGACCTTAAGATTAATAGTAGTAAAATCTCTTTGTAGTATTCATGTCAACCAATATGTGAGCATAAGTGGTATACTCATATAAGGTCATCTTTGTGTCAATAGCCAGGGTTTTACCCAAACAATCCCTAATGGAAGTTAAGCATTTATCATCCGAGCAGGTGGAGAGGTAAATATGGAAAGCGTATCAGACAGGTTTAACTTGGAAAGTTTTAGTAATAGGATTAAAAAGAGGGAACCATGGCTTCATAAGAAAAAATGGGATTGAAAATCCCAAACTCTTTCAAAAAATCAAATCTCTATCAGAGGTTTTATCAAAGACAACAATGAATAAACCTCTAGTTTGTTAGGTTGTGGAGCTAAATAGCTTCACTGGAGCATGCATTACAAAATGAATGGGTTACAGTGACCAGAATAGGTCAGGAAGTGACCAACATCGGTCAGGCAATAACCTTCATCGGTTACCTGTGTGGGAGTGTTTTATTTATAAGTCACGGATTTAATATAGCTTTTTCTTTAAATTTTATTTAAAGGATGTAATTACATGGTTGTTGTATCCTAAGTTTTTATAGGATTATATAAGCTATAAAACTAGGGTTAGAGGTGTAAGATGAGAAGAAGAGCTATCCTTGGTTGAAAGGATGAAGAAGAATAAAAAGAAAAAGTAGATTGCATGAAGACAGGAGCTTTCATAGAGAGAAGTTGAACAGAAGGAAAGTGCAGGTACATTGTTGATGAGAAGATGGTATTATCTTCTATTGTATTTATTTTTTATTGTTTAGTCTCATGTAATGGCTTGCATAGTATGCAAAGCACTTAGTATTTCTTCTTGTTAGATCCACATGTTGTTGTGAGATCTTGTTATTACTCATTCTTGTAGATCCACATGTTGTGAGATCTTGTATTACAGATCCATGAGATCATGATGTATTTTTGATCCATAGGAATCTAGTATTGTAGAGGAATTTTTCTCCATGTTTGCACAGGTTGATGCAGTGATGGAGGAGAGACTTACTTCTTGGTGCATGGTTATGGTTGCACATTGGTAGACCCTTCTAGAGGTCTTATTTGCATATTCATAGTACAGTGAGAGCTTGGTTACACAAAGTGGTAGATGTAGGGTAGCTTTAGGTATGTGAGATCTAGTGGTGTTTCAAAGGCACAATTGTAGTGCATTCAGTTAGATCTAGTTAGAGATTTGGAGAAGATATACATGTGGTGGTATGGAGGCACAGTTTAGTGTACTCGGGAATATCTAGTTGGAGATCCTGGGGAACGAAGAGATACATGTACTCTTGTGCAGAAGATTTGGTTTGTAATCTCTTGTTATATTATATATATGAGATCTCTATCTTTGGTGGACATATCCCACATTGGGTGAACCATGGTACATGTTGTGTTATGTGTGTGTAATTTTGTGTGATTTGGATTATTCTTGTTTATACTTCCACTACTATAGATTTTGTGGGGATTGTTAGATCGTATTCTATATAGTTGCAAATGTTTCCACATAGACCCATCCCCAACATAGTTGTGGGGAAAATGTCTACTTTACCTTCCATTATCGGTCCCTAAAGAGAATAAATCCATTTATGGAGTGAAGGTAGACACAGGAAAATATTGTTAAATCTCTTGATTAAGTCCATTTTCCTTGAAATATGCCCATGATTTCAGGACATCTACTCCAAATCACATAATGGGGGGTGACTTAACATATGCCATGGGCTTAGAAGGTGGGTGAGAAGAGGATGTAGCTGCATATAAGAAGCTTTAATTACTAAATATGCCCTGAATTGGTATTACACCATATCTCGACCCCCTCAAACTCGTAGTACCCACAGAACCGACCACTCAAGTAATCCATCAAGGATGATATGAACCAGAGAGGGGAAACCATCATAGCCAAAGATGAAGAGACGATGTTGTGAAAGAGGAACTAGGGAAAAAATAGATCCAAAGATTTTTTCCATCCTATTCTAAGTTTAAAACCTGCATTCCTTCCTCAATCTCCCTAGCCCACCCCAACCTGTAATTGTCGATTGCCCTTCTTAAGATCTCCAACGTTTAGCCTAGAAACACCACCACCATGATTAGGGCTAGGTTTTATAAAATTTCGATAGCAGAGAAGTGCATCCCATCAAATTTTCATTTTTAAATACACATTATGAACTGTAATTTGGTTTTATAATTATTTTAAAATAATCACACTTTACCCAAGAACCTACTCTCTTGCTCTACTATTTTGTTCCATTCGTATTTGAGTTGTTCTATTTTTTTGCATTTTATTAAGTTATGGAAGGGGAAAAGTTTTTGGTTGGTTTTTGGCTTTCCCAATGCATGCATTAAATTTAGAAATGGTCAATTTGAAAGGGTCACATACATCGCAAACACCCATTACCTTGGTAACATGGAGGACTACTTGGGAGTGTGTGTGCATGTCCTTGAGCCAAAAATAGTGGAAATAGCCCGCATTTTGGCTACATGTGCGGGAGCCTTTGAATTCTCTCTGCAATCTCACGATTTGCACCCTTTGTTGTCCTTACTCTTGCTTGTATTCGGTTTTAGTGCTTGAATGCACTTTTCACACATACACTGATCCATTATGTAAGTCATCTAACATTCTAGGTTGGATAATTCCTAATGGGTTATATAAGAGGAAAAAACCGATAGCCCAATGTCGAGCCCTAACATGGAATAAAGAAAAAATCAAGAAAACGGGAACCCTAACCGAGCATCGCATGAAAATGGCAACATAAAAAATGGAGGTGACAAAGATAATGGAGATCCAATCAAAGATAGGAAGAAGAATGATGCTCTGCAAAGGAGGTATTTTCCTCTTTGTAAAACAAACCAGCTAAAATTGATGGTGTTGGAAAAGGTGGTTCCTCCCATGTCATTCGTTCTCACCTTAAGCAAAATTGGTTACGGATCCGCGGTGAATCTAGGGGGAGTGACCCTAATAGATCCACATATGTAAATGCTCTTTTTAGGGTGGTGGAAGCATTAGTCGGAGGAATCAAGGAAATGAAGAAACTAGGTTAAATAATGGAGATTCCACCAAATATTTTGTTGTAATTGTCTCCAATCAAAAGGATAGTACAAGACATGTTGAAAAGCTATTAAAACCAGCTTAGAAGACTTTGGTGCTAAAGATAGAGGAGGATTTACTGCAATAGGTCCTTAAGGAGGAGGATAATATCTCCCAACTTGGCCTCATTTGCATATTTCACAAGTTTTGGCCCAAGCTATCTCAGCTCCATGACTAGATCTCACAGAGATGGAGGCAAGTGATTAAGGGTAAGATTGAACTCTACCCCTATGTTAAATCCTATTTTATTTTTGTTTTTGAAACCCATGAGGATAGGGATCTAATTTTTGACAAATATTGGGTTTGGGGTGAACATAGTCTCATGCTCAAGCCATGGTATCCGCCTTTCGATACTCTAAAAGACTCCTTCGATACCCACTTGGTTTGATTCACTTACCTGGACTCCCTTTGTAGCTTTGGAATAAATCTTACCTTTTTGCTATTGGAGATACCCTAGGATCTTCTATGAAAGCAGATGATAAAACCTCGGTCAAACTCATACAACTTATGCTAGGATTCTAGTTGATCTTGATACATCCCAATCTCTTCCAATAGAAATTAACTTACAAATAGGTGACAAACATTAGGTTCAGAGGATTGACTATGAGGGTTTAGCCTTCAGATGTCGATGATGTTATCAAATAGAGCATCACTTTGATGACTGTGCACATTCCAAACACAATGAAAAACCTACATGGTGGAAGGATTCTTTACTAGAGCATCTTATAGTTAGCCCCATCTAGACCCGTTGAGGACTCTTCAAACCCCTTGATGATCCACTGCAAAGGAATCACATCCTAATCCGCTAGTCTCGAGCGATAGCATAGCTCAGATTTTTCTAACCAAGTGGTTGATTGTGAAAGGTGCCCCACCGCCCCTCTCGTCAAGGGTCACATTCCCATCAAGAATTTTGAATTTTTCTTCGATATTTGTGAAAGAAGGTAACAAGAAATAGATGGTGGTGGAGCAAAGGAAGAAAGGATATAATAAACTAAATCCAACCAAAATTTTGATAATGTTTGAGTCTTGTCACATCTTATGCTTTTATCTCTTTATATCGGGATGAAGGCCTATTGTTTTTGGGTTATTTTTCTACTACAAACGGGTTGTTGGTTGATTTGCATACCTATTGTTTTTGTTTGTATCGTGGTAGGCTTGAATGAATATCTAGGTTTTCAGACTGTTCTTTTTCTTATCTTTTTGTATATGGTTTTGACCCTTTGTTGTACCGGGGTATGGTCCCTAATAAAAAACCATTTACCAATAATAAAAAAAATCTAGGTTGGATGTAAGTCTAAAATTATTATGTTTTAATACATTGGTACTAAGTATTATTATTTAAAACTAATCTCACTTTAGTAATTTTAAAATATATAGTTTAATTTTAAGTCTAATTGTTAGTGTCATCAAAATTCATTTTGTGTCGTCAAATGTGTCCTTTTTAGTAATGGGTTTCTTAATATCTAAAATTTAATTGGGTTTTATAATTAGTTTTGAGTTTATTTTGTTTGTCATGTGAAAAAGTCTAATTTATTGTAACAAATGCATTTTCAGTTAAAACTAACATTCGGTGTCAGTTCAAATTGTGGGGGTCATTTCAAATTGAGCCTCATGTTTACATTTTTTGAGTTAGTAGCATCATTACTAGAGGATGGAGGCATTGGAGGAAGGAGGAAAATCAACATACTTTTTCCATCCACAAACAATGAGGTTGCATAATGATGTTGTGGCATATTTTCATTTTTGTGTTTTCTTTCCATTATACTGCGGTAGAAAATAAGAGCATTTGATATAGTCATATTAATGTGATGTAATAAGTGAGACATTCTTGTATTTTCCCTGATGTAAAATAGTGATGAAAATTGATAAATTATTATAGCATCATGATATTTAGGTTGTTGATTGTCTTGAGAAACACATATAGATTTGTTGGTTGTCTATAAAACCTTCTTAGTGTTTTGGTTTTTAGTAAATCACTTTCAAAACCATCATAAATGGTTGTTGGTAAACCATTTATAAAACAATATTTGAGTTTGTTGGTTATTTTAGAAAAAACCATCCATATTATGAACAAGCAGAGGTGGCACATTAAAGTACAAGATAATATTTTCCCCATGTTCGCACTAGGGGGAATGTTAGGAATCATATGGTGTTAGTACTCACATGAGTGAGTACATTCATTACACAAGCATAATTTATGTTTAAGCTATTCACATTAAATTGTGAGTTCATATAGTTATTGATGCGAGATTTATATAGATGAAAAAGATCTATTAGTGCAATTCTTAATCATTGAAATATGTCAGCCATGAATTCAATTTCCTAATGCATACTCAGTTGTATATGAATCAAAGTTATATCATTCAATCCATTTTATAAATAGTTATGAACATATTCAATTGACTCATTATTTAAACACATTCAACCAATTCCTTATCTCTCACATGATCTTCACTTTTGCTCAGAAATCCCATTCATGCATACATTTCTCTCATTCATTGGTTTTTCTATATAACATCAATTTATTTTCTCAAAATCCCATTCTTTTCTTGTCCTTACTCATTTTTATATTCGGTTTCAAAGTGTTTGACTATGCTTTTTCACACATATAGTCCATTGTGTAAGTCATCCAACCTTGGTTCTCCATTTTGAAACTTATGTGTTGGATGTAAGTCTAAAAGTGTTATCTTTCAATACATTAGTAGTGTTATTTAAATATTAATCTCACTTTAGTACTTTTTAAATACATATTTTCAGTTTAAATCTAATTGTCTATGACATCAAAATTAGGGAAGATTTTAGTGGCTAATATTCATAATTTGGCTAAAATTAGGAATTTTGGAATATGAATTTGGCTTTTTTATGACCATGGTAGTGACCACGTTTTGCCCAAAAATCCATAAAAAATAATTTTTCCCATGTGAATAGCCAATGGATCTCCAATCCCAACATATATATTTTTATTGAATCACCACATGATAGATGGGTGGGGTTTTAAAACATTCTTGGATTGCCAAGAAATCTATGGAACCTTCTTATTCATTTGGTCTCATTCACGACATGTTTAGGATTTTTTTTAAATTTGATTAAATTCTCCATATACACACACACACACACACACACACACACACACACACACACATAGATCTATATTGGAATCCATTAAACCTTTAGAAGACCCACCAAATTTAAAAGACTCCGCTAACTACCTAGGAAGCCACTAAAACTTTTGATAAGCCTCGGCACATGAGGAGTGGCCAAGTATCACCCATTCCGAGAACATGAGTGTAAAGGTATGCAAAAGGAGCCCCAACACCCAGAATTGATATCGGGCAAAAATGAGATAGGATTACGGACATCTTCAAGGAAAAGGAACTTTATGGACTCCAAGCCCACAGAATGAACCAATTTAATAGAGTTTCAGGTCCATGGTTAAATGAGGCAAAGTAGTAGTCAGGGGAACATGTGGTAGACCTCCATTTGGACTTCAAATGTTTTTTTTTGCATGAAATATCCTTCATGACAATGAATTATCCTTTGTTTACCATTCCATCTACAATTTCCTTTTTTTTTAAGAATTTCCTTCAAAAAAATTATATTTCACCAATGCCACAAACGCTGATTTTAGACAATTTGCCAACCCAACAAATCTGGTTCCAACCATATTTGCCATGATTTCCATAAGTTTTTTCAGGTGGGTTCCTTAAAAAAATTTGTGATCAAAAGTCATTTTTTGTTGTTAAAGGTGTCTTTTTTTAGTAATATTTTTCTTAATATCCAAACTTTAATTGGATTTTATAATTATTATTGTGTGTGTATTTTTTGGTCACGTGAAAAGTCTAATTTATTGTAATGAATGCATTTTTACTTGAAACTACATTCAATTTCAGTCCAAATTGTGGGGGCATTTCAAACTAATCCTCATGTTCACATTCTATTGAGTTAGTAGCATCATTACTAGAGGATGAAGGAATTGGAGGAAGGAGAAAAATTAGCATTCTTTATCTATCCACAAGTGATGGGGCCATATAATGATGTTGTGGTATATTTTAAGTTGTGTGTTTGCTTTCCATTTTGGTGCATAGTATAAAATTATAACACTTGATGAATTCTTATTCATTTTATGTAATGAGTAAGTGATTCTTGTATTTTCCCCGATGTAAGATAGTGATGAAAATTGATAAAGTGTTGAAAGCATCATGATATTTAGGTTGTTGATTGTATTGATAAAACCATTTAGGTTTATTGGTTTTCTGTAAAACCTTCTTGGTTTTTGGTTTTTTTACCCACTTACAAAATCATCCTAATTTATTATTGGTAAACCACTTGTAAAACCATATGTTGGTTGGAAAATTTATTGCTAAGAACAATCAACATTTCTAAAGGGGACAACAGTCCCTCCTTTTTAATGGGGAGGTTCCCTTATTCAAAATCCAAAACCCTAAGTATGTACAAATATACAAACTAATTAATTTCAGATGAGGATATTGGTGACCATGGCATTTGAATCATTATTTTCAATACAGAAGAGAAACTAGGAAAAGACATGGAGGAATTACAATAGTATGACTAGGGTAAGACAAGTTAGTTAGGGAAACATAGTTGCAACTAACTAATTGATCAAAGATAAAAAAATCCCTCTTGGTTCCCCAAGATTACCAACCGATACGAAAAGATAGAAGGGAATAAGTAGCTCTTTACGATAAAGATATTGCATATTTTTATCCTACTTATGCATGTAAATAGAACTCAAGAACATGTGTGTTTGTATAAATGAAAATCCCATAATACATAGAATGAAAATTGAAACAAAGTTCAACACATTTCACTTCATGGATTTGAACACAAAGTTTCATATTTCATGTATAACAAACTATCACATTAATTAGATTACAAGAAAGAGAAATAGAAAGAACTCAGATGAGAAAGGGAAGGTCTTCTTCTGTATTGATCAAAAATATGTATATTACATCCAAATACACCAATATCCAACCCTTTTACAAGTGAGAATGAAGCCTTATATAGGCTGAGGGGAGGATGTAACTACCTTTTCTAACTAATTATATTTAATTAAGTGTTAAACACTTAATTAATTAATTACATAAGTTGGCTTTATTTTACAATTTTATTTTTAGAATAATAAAGCCAACTCAAAAATAAGACAATTAGGAAACACTATGAGCTTGAAGAGAAAGGGAAAATAGGAACATCTGAGGCTGGGAACTTTATTTTGAGCACTTATATTCTGAATTTAGTCACAAAAGTTGAAATATCCATGCTCTTAGGAACTATGGTGTTTGCGAGAGCAGCCAACTAGCTTCAAGAGAGTACTCCATCTCCTTTGCAATCCCACAATTCTACATAAGTCCCTTTGTTGCCTCTACTAGGATATTGTGAAATTCTTAGAGTTCCTCCATCTTTTCCTTGTTGACTGATTCTTCTTTGAATAGCTACCCCTTGATCAATGGTTTGAATTTTTCTTTAATCTGATCAACTCAATTCCTCTATGTAAAATTGTTCTTGTAGAACTGGCAGCGGAGGGCTTGTAAATGATTGAAGATCTCAGCCTTTAGTGATTCACCTTTTTGTACCATGGATATTGGTTCAATTGTAACTTCCTCTATAACCTTAGTTCTCCATTCCACATTATGTGTCCAATTCTTGGATAGGTTTCTCTTTGAATCATTAAAAATATTGTGAGATAGGAGAATATTTTCATCAGTTATGTTCATGATTCAAAGATCTTGAATACAATCTTCTGAAAGCTTGATATCCTTATCAATGGTGTACATTTTTAGTTGATTTTATCTTGGGATGAGGAGATATTATCATGTACAAACATGTATTCTTCATCAATAAATTCCAAACAAGAAACTAGAATTCCCCACCCAAGCATCACAAGCTTTTGTGAATGTTGCATGCTTATGAATTTCTCTAATATCTTTGAAATCATTCCCAACGATAAGGAAGCAATGGGTGGAAGTGAAGAGAGGGGATTGGGATCAAGGGGGTATTTTCTAATGAGAACAAGGATTTGATAATATTTTGAAGAACTTATACCTAATCCTCAAGTTGTTCTTGGGTTTGCCTTCCTTTTTCCACCTTATTAATGACTTTGGAGACAATATTTCAAATATTGTGCACCTCATCTTTGGAGTTGATTCTCCAAGCGGAATTCTAGTGAGCTACAAGTCTGAAATAGATATTTATTTTTCACTCTTATCTTCTTTTGGTTTAGAAATTTAAAAAAAAAAATTTCCCTTAGAATCTAAAACTAGATAAGAATTTGTTTTGGAATTCTTGGGAGGAGGAGTTGTACCAAGAAGAGCAGCCATTGCATCAAACCCTAGAACTTCAATTTGAGATGGAGATTTCCTTTTCTTGTTTTCAATCATGGGTTAGACCCACGTGAATGAATTTCTAGAAGAAGGATATGGATGAGGAGGAAATGTAAGGACATTATGAGGACTGAGAAGTTGAGAAGTAGGGACTTCAAGAGTGGAAGTCACAATAAACGAAGAAGGTGGCCTTCTAACCTCCAATTTAGGCCTAGAGAAATCTATTTTCCCTCTACCTAGTTCAATAATTTCTACCTCTTCTTCTTCATCATCACCCTCTTCACCTTCCTCTTCTTCTTCATCATCTTGTTGTTCTCCACCTATTTTCTCTTTCTTCATATGGTGTGGCACTTGTTCGGGGGTAAGATCAGCCTCATCAGTTAATTCTTGAATCTTTCCTTGTTCAACCCTTTACTCATGTTTCTTCCTCCTTCTCAACCTCGTTTAAGTTTTTTATCTTCATGAATACCTTAGTTCCTGAGTGCAAGGGTGAGGAGGAAGGAGTTCTTTGAGTTGGAACCTCCTTTTGCGAGGTGGAAGAATCTTGACAAGAAGATGTTTTCATTGATTCTTTGAACTCTTTTAAATTCATGTTATACCAATTCCTAGTTCTCGAGCACTTTGGATTGTTTAATTCATTAGGATTGTCCATCTCATTTTGTGACCAATCGATGTATGGCGAGGAGTGCACCGAAAAGACCTCATGTATTCCATAGTATACAAGTTAGATTAATCATCTTCCATTCCTTCAAGAACCTTGTACAGATTGATATCCCTGATTTGTTACAATGATAATCTTCCAAAGAATCTATTCCTTACCTCACACTCATTAGTACAATCTTCCCAGTAGTCTTAAAATGTTGGCGCATGATAGTAGGTCGGTCTTAGATTCTTTAAAATTAAACTTTTATCATCAAAGGAAAACATATTTTGGTAAGTATGGAACTTGAATTCTAAAATGGTCATCTCAACATTTTGGGCATAAAGGGAAGACCTACAAGTGTAATTTCCTAGTGAGATAGGGAATTGGATGATTGAGATCCTTTTGTCCTCCGTAGGTTATGTGAAGTATATCAAACTATCCGGAGATTTCAACAAGGATCAATTTTTCACTACAAAGTATATTGGAAGATTGTTTGGTAATCCCTCAAATCCAGCTACCCGAATGTATGAGAACTTTCTAAATTGAATGAAGAGGTTGCCATATATAGAAAGTAGGTTCCCTCCTCCGAAGAAACCCTTTCAGTCACATTACCTTCTAGTATTCTAACTAGTAACATTGTGAAGGCATCACTTACTCTCCTATGATGATTTTTCTATTTCCATAGGTGATTTGAGTGTAGAACTCATACATTGGTGGAATATGCTTATCTTCTTGGCCTAATAATACTATGCATACTCTAGAAAATTTCCAATTGATGAGTCAAATTTTCACAAATAATTTCTCCCAACATTTGTTTATCTTTACATATCGCATTGATATACACACACATCTAGTATTGGAACTCATTGGTGGATGGCATGCCCATTATTGTTGCAAGAAATGTATTGATCATATCTCGAAAGTTCTTTAAAATCACTTCGTAAAGGATTTTGGGAAACTTGGAAGGCCCTTTCCTTTATAGTTATTTTAATTTTGATCGACTTTTAAAACACTTTGGGATTCATCCTTTGTCATGATTTTGGAATCTTCAAATTTTAGGATTCCCAAGGCCACATAGTTTGGAAATGATTTTCCCTTGGCGGTCCTTTGGTTCCTTTGTTTGTGAGTCAAAATTTGAGGCATAAGCTAGAATTGTGTTAGTGTATTACACTAAGGTGGGGAGTATCTTCTAAAATGTGGGCTCAAAATTCATTTAGATTCATGTTTCGACATCATTGTCCCCTATGTCAATCATGGATCTATCTAAAGATGAAATGTATTAATACCTCACATATTGAAACTTCTTTGTGGAAGATTTAGGTAGAATTTAGATAAAATGGAGGCTAAAGAGTGAGTTACAAGAGGTATTTAAAGGCATGTGGCTTGGAATGCAAATAACTATCAAAGTAGAGCTAGAAAGGGTAAAACCACTCACCTCTTATATGACAAAAAGGCACCTTTACAATGGTCCCAATGCAACTCAAATTTGTGAATTTGGGTGAAAAATTACCAAGATACGATTAAAATATCATCTTCGATGCACATGAGTACGAAATGACAAAGTACAATGAGAGCTCGATTCACAAATGATGTAAAATGGATAAGTATGGGGCTTTATATAGTGCTTGAAAAATAAAAAAATTGACTTAGGGAAAATTAATGTGTTGTGTTGATAAAGTTATGTCCACGGGAAAATGGATAAGAGGTCGGATAGATAATTGAAGCAAGGTATTAAGATGATTGGTTATAGTCCGCAAAGAAGAAGGTGGGTAGAACAAAAGGGAGGATATAATGGAAAGAGGGAACGAATAGAGAGTAAAAGACTAGGTTCCTTTACCACAAGGACTATAACCGATGATAAGAAAATGTATCTAAATTCTAAAACTACTGTATAATAACCAAACAAGACCATAAAAGAGAGTTAAATATGATATAGCGTGTCTTGGAAATCTGGACTACTTCCTAGCGTGTCATTGTTTAGATCTGGAAGTCGATATGATTTACAGATGCTAGTAATCTAGAAAAGGAGATCCATTGTTTATCCCCAGGATGGAAGGAGGATACTTACTCTTATGTGAGGTACAAGTCCGATGAATAATGAAGAAGTTACTATGTTGGAGAATCTTTGGGAAGAAAGTCTCACTATTGTGCCAATGTATTTGGTTGCTTTGTTGATCACAGATTAATCCTTGCTTTGCTGCGTCTAAAAAGATCGAATTCATGATAAGGAAATCCAATGCCGAAGGTTCAACCCCGATTACAAAGGTTTAGATGGGTCTATATAGGCTATTTGGTCCATCCCGGTATAACCGGTGTTGGTTTAGGGTGAACCGGCATCGGTTTAGGGTTAACCGATGTCGGTTTGGGTGAGATATCTTGGGTTATTCAAAAATTGCCTAGGAAGTTGTTCCACCATTTGATAAGGGTCTCTTCCTTTTCTCGGGGTGAAAACTGACCTTAGGAGGCTTTTAAATGTGAGGTGAGGGGATGGGTGTAATGTTAGGTTTTATTTAGGTAATGTTAGGTTTTTATTTAGGCCATTGGTTTAGGGTTTAGGTTAATGGGTCAAATGATGGGGGTGGTTAGGTGAGGTGTATTTAATAAAGGAAATTATATTAAATAGGTGTGTGGGTGTGGTGAATTAATTTAATTAAAATAATTAAATTAATATGTATGGAGGTAAATGACATTAATTTAATTAAAGTAATTAAATTAAAATGTGTGGAGTGTAGGAGGTAGGTGCTAAAGTGTTGAGGACGAGGAAATGATTATAGGGTTGCGGTAGGGGACCAAGGTGATTATGACATGATTTCAGTGTCTACATTTTTCCTTCTTATTGTGTAGCTTGTATTGGTAAGTGACGTGAACAAGAATAGAGTGTGGTTGCCCCAAGTGGGAATGAGGGTGATCCCCCTCAAACTAGGAACTGATGAGGTGGCAGAGCACATCGGCGAGTGGTTTGATAAAAGTGGATGTGAAGAAGAATAGTGAAAAAATGGGGAAAGGAGTAAAGGGAAAATCGGGCATATAGGTAAATGGGTAAATGGGCCAAGGTCAAAGGTAGTGGCAGTTGAATGCACGCACACGTATAAACTGTGACACAATACTAGGTTAAAGAGCTTGCAAACTCTACATCGTCTAAGGTCGATAGGTTTATCCAAACAAGGTTGAAGTGATTCTGGTATCCAAGGTATAGGATATGGTCAAGAAAAAATAACGTAGGTTAGGGCGGGAATGTTTAGGTAGGCTCCGGTGACACCAAAGGTAGAGTCAGGATAAACAGTCATGACAATAGGCTAGGTAAAGTCATTAGGTCAAACAACACGTAATGTTGTCGCAAGGTATAGCGAGCACAATTGTTGAATGGTCACAAAAATTGTTCGGGTCCAAGTAGATAGGTCATAAAGACGGGTAAGGCTAAGGTAGCGGTGAAATAAGGAGACACCAATTGGTTAACAAGGTGAGGTTAAAGAAGGTGGAGGGCCAGAGAAGAAGGTAAAGTGGTCCCTACGACGTATAGGGGAGGAAAAAGATCGGGAAGGTAAGGAAAATGAGAGCAATGTGAGGGCAATGAGTAGGTAGGGTAACCGATAGTGGTCAGGATGAACCGAGGATGGTGGGGAAGAACCGACGGTGGTTGGCTAGGGTAGAAGACCGGCATCGGTCAAGGGTTAACCGACGTCGGTTGAGTCGGGTAGGGTATAAAAAGTGAAAAACCCACGTTTTAAAATTCATTTGTGCATTGTTAAGGAGAAGAAAAGGAAAAAAAGAGAGAAAAGAGGAAGAGGTCAAAAGAGTATGGCAGAGAGATTGGTTGGCGAGCCACATAGGTGAGATTGAGTGGGCGAGAGGTGGGGCCACGAGATCAGATTGAGTGAGGTGATTAGTGGAGAGAATTGGAGGTCAGTTGAGGATGGCGGAGGCTGGAGAGGATCGAGAGGAGTAAGCGTGGAGGCCGGAGGTTCAAGCATGACAATGTGACAGTGGGATCAAGTAGAATAAAACCCATGGTTTTGATTTTGAGTTAATTTGATGTAAAATGTAGAAAATATTAAAAAATGGGGGGTTGGGGGGAAAGAATTTCAAAATGGGAAAAAGAGAGGGAAAAGGTAATATTGAAGGGAGGGGGTAGGGAAAAAGGGTAATGTAGGAACAATTAAGGGTGTAAAGAGGGATTTGGGTGGGTAGAATGTCTAGGAAGGGAAAAAGTAGGGTTGGAAAGTCGGGGTAGGTGGTGTGACAGTGACCAACGTTAGTGACCGGGTGGTCGACGTCAGTGGGTAAAGTGACGCATGCGGTCACAAGAACAATCACCGGTGCCGGTTAAAGGGAGACCGTGGTCGATAGGAGATAAAGCTGGTCGGTCAAGTTAATCCTAAGTGTAAATTGGGATAAAAAAGGGAAGAGAGTAAGGGTAGGGTGGGAAAGAAGTTAGGTGAGAGGGGAAGGGTTTAGGGTGAGAAAGTAGGGTAGGTGGGTAAGGGTTGAGGGTGGTTTCAGGGAGGGTAGGGTAGATAGTTTCGGGTGGATGGGTTTGGGTAGGTGTCGGTGAGGGTTAGGGTAGATAGGTAAGGTAGATGGGTTTTGTATGTGTTAGTGAGGGTTAGGAAGATAGGTAGGGCAGATAGGTTTAGGTAGATGGTAGGGTAGATAGTTTGGGTGGATGGGTTTGGGTAGGTTTCATTGAGGGTTAGGGTAGATAGGTAGGGTAGATAGGTTTAGGTAGATAGGTAGGGTAGATAGGTTTGGGTAGATGGGTAGGGTAGGTGTCGGTGAGGGTTAGGGCAGATAGGTAGGGTAGATAGGTTGGGTAGATGGGTTTGGGTAGGTGTGGGTGAGCGTTAGGGTAGATAGTTTTGGGTGGATGGGTTTGGGTAGGTGTGGTCTCGAGTGAGGGTAGGTATATAGTTTCTAGTGGATGGGTTTGGGTAGGTGTGGGTGATGGTTATTGTAGGTGGGTAAGGTAGATAGGTTAAGGTAGATGGGTTTGGGTAGGTAGGTTCGGGTGGATGGGTTTGGGTTAACTGGGATGGGGGTGGGGAAAGAGATTAGGTCGGAATGTGGGGTAAAAATAAGGTAAATTAGGAAGGTGTACTAATACATTGCTTTTGTGGGATGCAGGCCCAAGATGAGCTTCAGATGAGGGCCTGGGTGCCACCCTTGTTATTGAGAGTACGGGTGATCACGACGCAGGTGGAGTGGCAACATGTGGCAGAGGTGGGATTGATAGGCATGAGGCACTACCGGCATGTAGTCTGGGAGGTGAGTCTTATGGTTTCCCTCATCGATAGATGGGACTCGGTGACCAACACCTTCCATTTACCGACAGTGAGATGACGATCACCCTAGAGGACGTCTACGGTGGATCTTACAGCTTGCCCATCAGGTGCCCAAGTTTATTCCATCTCTTTAGAGGCGTCGAGGAGCTACGGCACCCTTTTTGGTGAGGGTGTAGCAGACCTAACGTTCCATAGTGCTAGCATGAGCTATGGAGCGATGTATAGAGCTCATCCAGAGGAGATGAGGTTAGTGGTACTCATGATGGAGGTAGTGTGTTGCTTCGCACATCGCTAGATGCATAGGGTGGGAGATTATCGAGGTCAAGGATGAGAGTCCTACATGATATGATGATACAAAGTGGACATGGTTCGCATGGGAATCTGCATTGACTGTAACACAGTGTATAGAGAGCTATGGGCCTACAGGTGACTATGGAGGTTCAACATTTATTGCGTCGTACTATTGCATTGCTTGGACTTACGAGCACATTGTTTGTGTTCGACCAGTGGGGATGCCCCTAGTAGATGAATTCCTACAGAGAATTTTGAGAGTAGGGTACATGAGGTGCGTGACCGGCCATGGGAGAGGTCCGAGGTGCGAGCTACGTATGATGTAGCGTACTACAAGAGGTTGCTAGAGGGGTTTTCCGGAGTGGACATCATTTGGAGGTTGTATGTGGGCTTCCCCTCATATATACAGATGGCCATGGAGCTAGTTGGGCTACAGATACATATGGATAGAGGGGAGGAGAGTAGGAGAGAATGAACGGATACCCGTAAAGCGGGTTAGACATCAGTTTGGATTGGTCCAAGGTGTACCGCCTCCATTTCCTCAGTATCGAAGAGATGATGTGGAAAGACCTATGTCTCCACCATGACCCATAAAGTGTCGACCTCAGGCGGGAGGAGCAGCCAAAAGTAGATTTTTAGATTGATGATGCTAGAGTTATAGATGGGTGTGTAGTGGTGGATGACATAGCCGAGAACCGCACCACCAAGGCTAGGGCAGCTGACTTAGCCACCATCACAGTTCAGAGAGACACCTACGAAAAGGTGGCTACTTTGGTGATGTAGCTTGGGATCATTCAGGCAACTTACGAGTTCGAGACACAGGTTGTCATCCATAGCCCAGATAACTACCTTACAGTGCTCGGGAAGGAAAGGATAGGTACTTACGTAGGCGGAGGCAGGGGGAGATGGATATGGAGAGGAGGTAGGTGGAGATGGAGGAGAGATGGCCGCTTTACAGGTGTGCAGTACAGCTTTACAGGCTAATCACACAGCCCACAGTGGGCAAGTGACGGGTCCAGTAGGGCTAATGACAGCAAAGACAGCACAAATTACTACCCTACGAGCCTAGACACGTGCACATGCAAAGACTCCAAGGCCGACTCAGATCTATTACTAGCACAGGGCTCAGTGCCAGTTCGAGGACATGGTCCCATTATACAGGTACTGATGCAGGTAGTAGGACCTATGACACCTCCATGTAAAGCAAAGTGCCCATAGCCAGGTTCTGAGATTCCCAGAGAGGCGCGGTATTACTAGGATCATTTGTTAGATGTTGGGCTAGATTTGCCCTTCTATGCCAAGTACAGAGCACAACAGGCCTCAAGTGAGAGGACTAGATCCCGTACTCATAGTGTGGAGAGTACAGGGGGCTGGTGAGCCTAGGGATAGGGTTGTGGTGAGGTCACTAGTGTGTAGAGGCCAGCCCCATGTGAGGGGCCATCAACAGAGATGAGGCAGTGTCGGGCCCCGGACAAGTGCAAAGAGAGGGTTGGGATAGAGACAATGACCTACTATGGACCGGATCTACATGTCGAGTCATTTTTTATGTTTTATATATGAGATCGGCCTGCATGCCAGAGAGATTTTGTAGTGATTATTGTGTTGCACATGATACCGTCCTACATGCCAAGACATTGTTGTATTGGATAGTGGCCTGTGAGCGATGATGATTATTTTAGAGATACACATTTATGTGATACGGGTGTACATTGTATTGATACACACATGTATATATGAGGAGATACATGGTATTTGGTGATGTGTTGATGTGTTTATGAGATATTGGTTTATGGCTTGTGTTAGATGAGATATGGATTTGTTACTTTGTATTAGATGAGATATGGGTTTGTTGGTTTGATATGGGTGGAAATTAGGTGAGTTAGGCATGATGGAGTCAGGTCAGTTTAGGCATGGATTGAGTCAGGTTGGTTAGGCATGGTTGAGTCAGGTTGGTTTAGGCATGGATTGAGTTAGGTTGTTAGGCATGGATTGAGTTAGGTTATTTAGGCATGGATTGAGTCAAAGTTGTTAGGCATGGATCGAAAGTTAGGTTATTTAAGCATGGTTGAGTCAAAGTTATAGGCATGGATGAGTTAGGTTTTAGGCATGGATGTTCATTTCGGCATTTTGGTAAAAACTTGTAATATAAATGCATGAGATGGTATAAAATGTGGAAAATGTTGGTTATGTATGAAAATGTGAAATAATATAAGTGGTAAAAGTTATGTGGTATATGGTTTAGATGTCAAGGTTTTTGATATGAACAGAAAAAAAGGGGGGGAAATGGTTAGGGTAAAGAGTGGTCGAGCTAACCTTCCAGGGCCCCATGCCCTGGAAGTGTTACCTACATAGTCCTAAAGAAAAAGTGAACCTCAAACCGATGTAGTTCTCCCATAAGCTAGGGAAGAATATGAGAAGATAGAAGAATAGGTAGTGAGGTTGAGAGGTAGGGTTGATTCGAGGTCATAGGGATGATTAGGTCAAGGTCAATTAGGTTGGGTGGAGGATAGGTAGATAGGTATGGGTGATTTTAGGTCGATAGGAAGTGTTGATTCCAGGCCATGGGTATGATTAGGTCAAGGTTGATTAGGTTAGGTGGAAGATAGGTAGATAGGTATGGGTGATTTTAGGTCGATAGGAAGTGTTGATTCCAGGCCATAGGTATAATTATGTAATGTTTGGGTAGATAGGTAAAGGTGATTTTAGGCTGATTGAGGTGTGAGAAGAAAACCCCAAAAGGCAGGTGTCGAGGGTCTAGTCCTATATAGGAAGATCAAAAAGGTAATGAAGAAGAGAAAAGATAAGACGGAGTAAGAAATCCACCCAATTGTCAAGGATCAAACCTATGAAACACATCTACGAGATAGGCTAGTGAACGTAACACCCTAAAGACATTACATAATTGATTACTCTAAAGGTGAAGAATAGTCACAGAATCACCAAATGTCATAGGTTCAGTAGGTCCCTTAAGGCAGGATGAGGTGAAAAGACAACGGGTAAGGAGGTGAAGGTAATTGGGTCATAAAATGGGAAAAGGAATGCCTTGGGTAATAGAGCCAAGATCACAATAGGCAAGTCCATGACGAAAAAGCTTGTTTTCTTTTTCTTTTTTCTTTTTGACTTGTTAGATAGACTGATCGATGTGGGAAGTCTATACGGGATGAATATATGTCTCCTTGAGGTCTTCGAAGCTGATCGATGCGGGAAGCTTCTGAATTTTGATTTTTGAGAAAAATAGTCCTCTTTTAGAAAGACTATGTAGAGAGTTGTGAGATTTTATAGCTGTCCTTCGAGGGAGCAATACTTATAGTGAAAATGGAAGGTGGAAGATGTCCTTTTGAGGGATTCATCTATTATATTAGAAGTTTGACTCAAGGAGTTGATCCCTTATATTGGAAGATGTCCTTCTAAGGGATTCATCTTTTGTCTTTTTTCGGCTTTTAAGTCATGGGACGAGACTATAACGAATAATTTAGTTCTTGTTGTATATATCTCCCTCCCTAGGTAAATATGGACAAACAGAAGAATATGGAAATCAAAGAAACTCAAAACGTTGACATGAAAAAGGTTATGCCAAAGCGCAGTTGAAAGGTGTTGACATGTAAAAAGTCACGCCCTAGCGCAGGTTGGAAGGCACAGTTGAAAAACATCGACATGAAAAAGGTTGTGCCCTAGCACAGTTGAAAGGCATCGACATGTAAAAGTCACGCCTAAGCGCAGTGGAAGGCGTAGGTTGAAAGGTGTCGACATGGAAAAAGTCACGCCCTCGCGCAGTTGGAAGATGCGGGTTTAAAAATGTTGACATGAAAAAGGTTACGCCCTAGCATAGGTTGAAAAGGCGTCGACATATAAAAAGTCACGCCCTGCAGTGCAGGTTGGAAGGCGAAGGTTGAAAGGTGTCGACATGAAAAAGGTTGCAGACCTAGCGTAGGTTAAAAGCGCGTCAACATGTAAAAATTTGCGCCAGCAGTGCAAGTTGGAAGGCGCAGAGTTAAAAAGTGTCATCACCACATTTTTAGTGCCTATAGTGCACTTAAAAGTATGTTGACATGAGGATGGACACGCCGAGGCACATCTTCAGAGGTGCAATATTTTGAGCGTTGACACCACAAACCCGCAGAAACCAAACCACCGGCCCGAGATATTCAAATGGCCATAACTTTTCACAGGAGCTCAAATTCATGCAAGGTTGGACTTTTCGAAAGCTTACAAGGTCCTCTACCCAATTAGGTGAGAACAAGTTCTTCAAAAATGCAAAATACAGTTCACCATTTTTTGGGTTTCCTAGGGTTCTCACCTACCACCATAATGAGATGAATTAAATACAATCTGGAGGTGGTTGGGGTAGATTTGGAATTCCTCCTCTTCCCTCTCTCATTCTTCTTATAAATTGTAAGGAGGGGCTTCTTTCTAAAGGTTGGACATTCTTGTTTTTCCCCTCCCTTCTTCTCTTTGGCAAGTGAATTTGTGGAGTTCAAACCTCCCATTTAAAACTGTAATGCAACTTTACCTCTTGGAATTTCGTAGTGTATGTATCAATCTTTGGAGCAAATAATGCATTTCGTGGATGATTCTCAACCCTCTCTATGTTCATTTACATCCTCTTGATCTTTCACCGTAAATTTGGTTATCTATGAATGATCTTGCATTGCATTTTAATGGTTTGTGTTTGTTGGCAAGACAGTGTTCTTCATTCCTCGCGTGCATCACCTTTGTTAGTTTAGGTTTACTTTTATGCATCTTCTTACCCGTCTCCTCTGCAGTTAGATTATCTTTTGAGTAAACCCTTTGAATTTTTATGTGTGCATTTGAATAGAGGAATAGGTACCTGGCCTTCATCCCGAGAGCTTTCCCGATTCGTAAGGTCCCACACTTGGCAAAAGCTCCATGTTATTCAATCACACCGAGAGTCTTAACCCTTCTAGTTGTAGACATTCAGTGCTTTGTGATTCACCATCAATAGTTTTGGCATGCCCAAAGTGGGACCAAGAGGTCCTTCCGTAAGATTTGAAGGAATTTTCAAGAAATTTGGACTTAGAAATTGCAAGTTTTACAATTTCAGATTTTTTTCACCTTCTAGGCTAAACTCCGAAATCAATTTTCAAGGGCTTAACTTGCTCAAAAAAGTCAAAATTTCACCAGTTGATAGATCAGGGGATAATATTCAAAAGGGTATTCTTATATTTTTGAGATTTTGACTTTCAAAATTTCATAGTTTTTAGTATTTCGGGTTTTCCCAGGTGTCGAGCATGTCCCAAGTTCCGACACAGTGTATTTAAGGTTTTGTAAGTTGCCTTGCATGACCTGAGTTTTGCTTGTACCTTTTGGGGATTAGTAGCTGCACAACAAGACCCAATAACCGAATTGAAGAACTGTATCTTCCGGGTCCTTCAAATTTTTAAATTCTATTTTTAATATTGTCAAGTTTGGTGTGTAACTTGGCAGAATCCAACCTTTTGAGGCTCATTCTCTAACACATCTAGTAACTCCAAAGGGATAGAATTTAGTGGTGTAGAAAAAAAAATTTCCCAGGCACATGAGAAGAATTCGAACCAGTCCGATACTCGAGAAGAAGGGTTATTTTTCTACTCGCAACTATAACCAGCAGAGGAAGGAGAGGAAGAGGACCACAAAGATCACCGTCTCCGCCTAACCAGACTTTGTCTACACCTCCACCGGTAGACCTTTCTCGCATCAACCAGAGTTCTTAGGCCAATCATAATGACACATCTACCACCGAATCCTTTTGTCAATTTCACAAGCGTGTAGTCCACTCGCCTAAATGCTCAGAATCGTGTTCCAGGTTGCATGCTTAAAGAATATCCCCTATTTCACAGGAGAAAATCATACTACTCCTATTGACCACATCCAGGATATTGCCAATGCATGTGCAATCCATGAAATAAATGAAATGGATGTTACAGTCAAGTTGTTGGCTTCATCTTTTAAGGGTAAAGCCTTATAGTGGTTTAGGAGCCTAATAGTAGGGTCTATTACGAATTGGAACCAACTTTGTTCAACTCTTTGCAACCAATTCGGGGAGAGGGTAGACAATTTGTCTTTATTGGAACAACTAATGACAATCAAAAGAGCTCCTAACGAACAAATGACAGATTTCAACTTCAGATTCCAATGGACATGGGACAGGATTCCAATAGTTGTTAGACCAACCGCCGAAGGTGCATTCCTTTATTTCTTAAAGGCCATAATTCAGACATAGCTATGATGATCCAATCAATGGGAGGGACAATGCTGCAGGGGCCTATGACACAGCTATCAGAGAATAGAACTGTTTGATCCAAGTTAGCAAGCTTGCACCAAGGCCACCAATGCCTCTCTATCTGGATATGGGAAATCCTACAACTAGTCAAGCACCAGAGTTGAATCCCATTCCAACTCCTAGAAATCAAAGCAATAATGAGGCATCGACTTCTTCAAATACTTCAAAAAGGAATTGTAGGAGGTTATGAAATAGTTACAAAACCTTGGAAATGAGCTAGTGACTATCAAAAGACAGCAAGCTCAAAGTGTTAGACTCGTATCAACCTCAAGCACGCATGCAAGCTAGGCCTCCACACCAACAAAATAGACCACCACTTAGGTTACAAATCAAAACCAAAACTAGGACAACCTCAAGCTGCCTGGAGCCATTTCAATCGTATGATCCAAATGCAACGACATTCTCAAGAGCCTTGGTTTCAACACAAAACAACATGGCACAGAATATGACTCGGTGTTACCCTGCAATCTACCTCACAATCAGACAGTGTGTTTCAATGGTGCACTAAATCAAGCCTTGATGGTGCAAACCATTGGTGTGTCTCAAGAACCAAGCCAAGAAGGAATCAACAGCAAGAAACACAACAAGAAGCACCTCCAATAGAAACCACGTTGGCCAATTGGCAAACGGAAGACTTCTGTGGAGTTAACCAATAGCCTTTTCAAGGCGTGGCTGTCAACACACGGTCAAAGAAGAGAAGCATAGAAGAGGGGAAACCATCTAATCCAGTTGTTTCTCAGCCCACTCCTACACAACAAGGGGTTAGTAGACCAAATGTAGTTCCAATTGTGCAAAATCAGCCTAAGGTACCTATTGTAGCAACACATGCACTGTTCAAGCTCCAAGAAAAGGTTGCGCCAAACTAGGGACAACAAAAAGATAGATCATCCCCTTTCAACATCATCGATCAAATGAAGAAGACACATGTGAACATTTCCATGTGGGAATCACTGGCAATCTTAGGGAAACAAGATTTATTGCAAGCTGCAATGGCTAATTGGTCTTCCTCGAATGTATCAAACCTGGGACAAAAGAAAGTTCTCACTAATGCAATACAACAAAATGGGGGTCAACCAAGAAATAATTTGAAGCCTCCACCATTCTATGTGTCATTGATTGTTAGAAACCACTTGGTACACAATCGCATGATTGATTCAGGGGCAAGTAGTTCGGTTGATGTTGAAGCAAATAGCGGATCAACTGGTCTCAAGTATGATGATCTTGAAAGGAGTAGTACAAAGTTGGATGGAACAACAATTCAAACAGTTGGGGTCATAAAAGGGTTAAGCCTAACACTACATGTTTGTCCTAATGTTACAGTTTCTGTAAGATGTGTCTGTGATTGACCTTCCGCCACTCTTTGCGTTGTGTCTATCAAGAGACTTCACTACAAAAATCGGTGGATATTTATCTACAAATTGGTCACACATGATTTTTAGGACGAGGTATGGGGCCAAAGCAACAATCAGGTCAGAACCAATTACCAATTTCCATATTGAACCTCATGTGCCAAGTCCTATCAATGCAAATTGCTTAGCCTTTGATCAGGAGGAGTGTTCAAATGATCTAGAAATAGGTACTAAGGTTAAGGGAATTCCTGATTTGACTTTGGATGAATGGGCAAACAAGAGTCATGAATTTGACCCATACAAGGAAATTGAAGAATCTAAATTGGGCGTGTATTGTGTACACGAAGAAAATTCACCCATTCCTGACATCATTCAGCCTGAACAAAAGGATGACAACGAAGTTTGGCAACTATTTTTGATGGTTCGAGAAGCAGACAAGGTGCTGGAGGTGGTGCAATGTTGATTTCACCACAAGACATCAAATATTTTTCAGCTTTTCATTTCTAGTTTTCCTGTTCAAATAACACACTGAATATGAGGCCTTGATTCATGGACTTCATTGGGCCAGAAAAGGGGCATAAAGAACTTACAGTGTTTGGAGATAGCGAGCTAATCATCAACCAAGTCATGGGATAGAATGCTACAAAGAATGACCTGTTGAAGAACTACAAGAATAGGGTATGGGACCTCGTTGAGGATTTTGAAGCTTTCAACATTGTGTCCATACCCAGAAGAAAATGAAGCCGCGGATAGGCTCGCAGTTGGTTGGAGCAACGCGTTTGATGTGGTTGACAACATCAAAAGGGAAAATCAAAACAACATATCCATGTGATTGTGATGCCAACAATTCCAGATAATAACACAACCTAGTAGGTGTTTGAGAACGATCAACAGATCGCCAATTTTTGCAAGAAGAGGCTAAATTCTCGCCTAGGAATCGGGATAGACTAGAGTAAAGAGTATGGGGATCAAGTAGTGCAATGCGAACAAACAAGCTTCCAAAGGGTTTAGTAACATTGGAATCTATCTTCAACCCTAACGACCGATTTGTGAAGGTAAAGGCTAACATATAGGTCAAGAGAGAAAATTTAGATACAATTCCGATTAGGGAAGGCAAAACAATTCAAATTGGTAAAGTGGCTAATGATCAGAGAAATCAAATTTCACACAACTTTTCCAAGAATTCCCAAATGTCTTCACTTGGAGCTATGAATACTTGAGAGGATTCAATCAAGTTGGCACAACATACCATAGAATTGGATCAAGATGCTAAGCCCATCGTGCGTAAGGCGAGACCAATCAACCCCGACATTGAGCCTCTAATGAAGAAAGAGCTAAACAAGCTAATAGAGGCAAGCATTATATTCCCGATCAAGCACTCAAGATGGGTTGTAAACTTTGTTTGGTTAGGAAGAAGAGCCAAGAAATCATGTTGTGTGCAGACTTCCAAGACCTCAACAGTGGCATCTCTCAAAGACCATTACCCACTTCCTTTAATGGAACAAATATTGCAAGTGGTATCCGGTTCAGAGAGATTCTCTCTCCTAGATGGATACTCGTGGTATAATCGAGATAATGGTGAAAGAAGATGACTAGTTAAAGATGGCTTTCACCACCAAATGGGGCACCTATGCCTACAAGAAGATGACATTTGGGCTATCAAATGCTGGAGCCACTTTCTAAAGGGTGATGGATATGGCATTCAAGGGATTGATCAATAAAATAGTTCGATATATCTTGACAACATCACTATATTCTCCAAAATGCAGCGGATCACCTCTTTCATTTGAGAGTAAGTGTATTTGAGAGGTGTAGAATATTTGGGGTGTCATCAATCCCAAAATGCATATTCTTGGCTCACCAAGGAAAGTTTCTAGGCCATATTGTCCCCACGTTTGTTCCAAACTTTGCAGCTCTCGTAAATCCAATAACGCTGATGTTAAAGAAGAGCATGGCATTTAAGTGGACATTTGAAAGGCAAGGCAAGTTTTTAGGTAATAAAAAGGCTATACCTAAAGCTCGACTCTCATCAATCCAGACTTCCCAAGGACTTCATGCTATATACCTTCGGTGGTGGAGACGTAATTTCGCAATCCTGGTACAACAAAACAAAGAGGGATTAGAACAACCAATTGCTTTCTTCATCAAGGCTTGGAGGAATACGAAACTAGGTACTCTTTTCATCGAAATCATGTCCTTGCAGTGATCGGGAGCTTAAAGAAATTCAGCACCTAGTCTCAAACAACAAGATCCAATTGTTGGTCTCTCATGCGGGAGTCAAGGACTTCCTTCTAAACAATGATCTGAATGAGAAACGTGTAGGATGATTGGATAACCCATGTCATGGAATATGACATCAAGATCAAAGTCACAAAACTAGTACATGGAAAAGGAATATGTGAACAGCTAGCTTTGAGTCGCAAGTTGAAGCAGTGTGATTAAAAAGAGACCCTGTCTTGGTACTACAGATGGTCAAGAATAGGAAAATGATGATGTGCCCACTCCTTTTTGGACTCGGATATGATACACTTCCTACAGATGTGCCTATACCCTCGATAAATGAGAAAAGCAAAGAGGAGATACTATAGATTACAAGCCATTCCATATGTGTTTGTTGATGATGTTTTGTTCAAGAAAGACATCAATGGAGTTCTATTGAGGTGTATTGGGACATGTCAAATTGAGATGGTGTTACATGATTTTCACGATGGAGATTTTGGAGGACATTTTTCCCCACGGATAACAGCTCTCAAGATAATGAAGGCAGGGTATTATTGGCCCACAATGTTAAGCGACTACTATACATGGATAAGAAAGTGTAAGAAATGTGCACTCTTCATAGCAAAGAAAGACTAGCAGTGCTTCCATTGCACCCAATTTTGGTTGACCAACCATTTATGTAATGGGGATTGGACTTCATCGGGGTCATCAATCCAAACTCAAGCCAAGGCCACAAGTGGATTCTCACTGGCAACGGACTATTTCACCAAGTGGACCAAAGCAGTAGTGCTCAAAGAAGAAAATGAGTCTAACATACTAGACTTTTATGAAGGAATAGTGACTAGGTTCGGTGTGCTAGCCACTATCATATCGATAATGAATTGGAATTCATAGGTTCTAAGATTGAGTAATGGGCTGTCAAGAATGGAATCTATTTGAGCACCTCTTCAAACTATTACTCGCAGTGGTAATGGACAGCAGAGTCCACGAATAAGAATTTCTAAGGATCATCAAAGGACTCTAGATGAAAACCAAAGAACATGGCATACCAAGCTAAAATTAGCGTTATGGGTGGACTGAGGATAACACCAAAGAGGTCTACAGGTAATTCTCCTTACAAGTTGGTTTATGGGAAGGAGGCGATTGCTATATCATTAGAACCGCCTACATTGGGGCTCATGAAGCAATTGGAGTTGTCTCGAGTTTGAACCAATGGAGGCCATGTATGCAGAGTTGATGGAATTGGAAGAAATCAGAGAACATACAGCTTCAAACAATTGAGAAAGATCAGCCTTAGTAAAAAGATGGTTTGATAAAAAAGCAAAAGCAAGGACCTTCCAAGAAGGGGACCTAGTTCAAATGGGATGCAGATCGGGAAAACCAGAAGGCATTTCAAGTTTGATGCCACTTGGAGTGGCCCCTACATGGTCACGGGATGTAAAATTAGTAATGCCTTCCAATTTTCTACGTTGGATGGAGAAGAAATCTTGATTCAAGTTAACGAAATCTATCTTAAACATCGCTACTAAAAGGAAAAGGTTTACCCTTGTAAATATTAGCCTAGATTTCAATTCCTCTAAGTGCGGATGCACATTGTCTTGTCAGTAGTTAGGTCTCAATTTCCTAAGTGCTTCGGCACATGTGTTTTGTTGCTCTCAAAGTTGAATTTCTATAGTTCAAAGCATGCTCTCGAGAGAAGAAGTTGTCAGATCGTGCCTGGGATCGATATCAGTTGGTTTGTGTTATTGCTTATGACTCCATGCCCAATGGATTGCTAAAAGGCCACCGATCTTCTACCAGCAGGGCAGGTGTGATCCCGTTGAGTCGCCAACCGTCTGTTGTATATATCTCCTCCCCATGTAAATATGGACAAATAGAAGAATATGGAAATCAAAGAAACTCAAAATGTCAACATGAAAAGGTTACGCCATAGCGCACAGTCAAAGGTGTCGACATGTAAAAATTTGCACCCGGTACAGTTGGAAGGCGTAGGTTGAAAAATGTCGACATGAAAAAGGTTACACCCTAAGCGCATAAGTCAAAGGTGTCGTAATGTAAAAAGTCGTGCCTTTGGGGAAGGTTGGAAGGCACAGTTGAAAGGTTTCGACATGAAAATGTTCCGCCCTCGCTTACAGTTGGAAGGCACGGGTTTTAAAATGTCAACATGAAAAAGGTTGTTCTCTAGCGTAGGTTCAAAGGTGTCAACATGTAAAAAGTCGTGCCCTGGCGCAGTCGGTTGAAAGGTGTCGACATGAAAAGGTTGTGCCCCAAAGCACAGTTCAAAGGCGTCGACATGTAAAAAGTTGTGCCACCGCGTAGGTTGGAAGGTGCAGGTTGAAAAGTGTCGGCACCACATTTTCGGGCGCTACCATGGCATACTTAAAAGTATGTTGACATGAGGATGGATGCACCAAGGTGCATCTTCAGGAGGCACAACATTTTGAGCATTGACACCCCAAACCCGGCGTAAAATCAAAAGGGTGATGGGTAATCACATGATTCTTGTTTAGTCGTTGGAGATGAGGTGTGGAAAAGAAAAAGGTAAATGGTGCTCAAGGGACGAGCATGAACTAGATAAATAGTGATGTAGGACTAGAAGTCAACAATAGAATGGTCGAAGATGTAAGGCATTGAGGGGCTCAGGTTCGGGCTTACCATCAAGTGAAGACAAGTGATAAGCACCTGATCCATAGTCATGGGTCACGATGTATGGTCCAAGCCAATTAGGAGAAAATTTTCCCCGTTTGCTTTTTTCTGCTTTGGTTACGTGTTGATTTTCCTTGAGGACGAGATCACCGACCTTGAAGGTGTGTTCATGGACACGTTTGTCATAGGCACTCTTAATGCATTTTGGTAGACTTGAAGATGGTTAAGGGCATGAAGATGACATTCGTCTAATAACTCAAGTTGTGCTAAACGGTCTTGGTAAAAGTCATCATCAGTAAGCATATCTTGAAGAGAGATACAGAGAGACGGGATCTAGACTTCGAGAGGCAAAACAACCTCGATACATGAGACTGCAGAAAACGAAGTGGCAAAGTAGTGGAAGTACAAATACTAGTATGGTATGCCTAAAGAGCAAAAGGAATGTGCGTATGCCAATCCTTCCCAGTATCATTAACCACTTTCATGAGAATTTTGTTTAGGGTTTTGTTGGTGGATTCGGCTTGGCCATTGGTTTGTGGGTAATATGGTGAGGAGAAGCTAAGTTGGATACCGAAGGTGTCGCAAAGTTTCTGTAGAGTTTTGTTTTTGAATTTTTTTCCATTATCAGTGATAAGGCGATGTGGAACACCGAAGTGAAAAATGATGTGATGATTGATGAAATCACATATTTTCTCAACTTTAGTGGAGATGAGGGGTACGGCTTCAACCCATTTGGTGTAATATTCGGTAGCAGTGATGATCCATTGATGTCTTAGGGAAGAGTGAGGATTGATCTCTCCGACAAGATCCAAACCCCATTGAGAGAAGGGCCAAAGGTCACGAGCGACCTGTAAGGCATGACTAGGTGTATGATGAAGATTGGCATGTTGTTGGAATTTTACAAAATACTTAACATAGTCGCAACAATCATGATTGAGGGTCGACTAATAATAGCCTAGGCGAAGAATGCGCTTAAAGAACAAGCAAGGCCCAAAGTTACCTTCACATATGCCATCATGAACTTCTTTAATGGTATAGGGGATTTCAGAGCTAGTGAGGCATCGTAAGAGAATACCGTCAAAGCCTCATTTATAGAGAAGGCCACCCATGACAACATAATGAGAGGCCTTTTTGAGAAAGGCGCGTTGTCCATTATGTGTGAGATCAGGAGGCAATATAGAAAGGGAAAGGTAGTCCGCAAGTTGCTTATACCAAAGGTCTTGTGTGTTTAGTGAGGTAGTTCGGACGAGGTTAACACAACAATATTTATAAGAAGGTCTCGGTATGCATTTTATGGTAACAAAGATGTCTGAATCGGTAGGTGAAGTGGGTATTTGGGAAGCGAGGTAGGCCATGGTATCCATGAATTTATTGGTGGATCGTGGAATAGTTTGAATTTTATAGCGATCAAAGGTAGTCAACATGATGCTGATGTAACATTTGTATTCTTGAAGTATTTCATTATGACACTGATAAACACCATTGACTTGGTTTACTACCAGTTGAGAATCACCAAATATATTAATGGACTTAACATCTAAGGCATAGGTAGTCATGAGACCCAATACGAGCACTTCATATTCGGTGATATTATTGGTGCATTCAAAGTCGAGTTTAAATGATAAGGGCATGGGTTCACCATCAAGAGGAATGACAATAATGCCTCGCACCACCCCACGCCGACATTGGAACTCACAAAGGATAAGGTCATTTGGTAAGGGTCATCATCCAAAGAGAGGTTAGCAATGGATTCATCAGGGAAATCAAAATTTGAAGATTGATTCCCAGGAAGAGGTGCATCAACGAGCTGGTCAACAATGGCCTGGCCCTTGATAGATTTTTGGTGGATGAATTTGAGGTCTAGGTCAGCAAGAAGCATGAGCCAACGTGTGACACGTTGATTTTGGTAAGGTTTAGCATACATGAAGTGTAAGGGGTCAGTGTTGGTCACAACATAGGTTTTGTGGTTGAGTAGGTAATGGCGAAGTTTGGTAGCAACAAAAACTAAGGCTAAGCAAAGTTTTTCAGGGTGAGTGTATTGGGTTTCGTAGTCCAGAAGGGTATGGCTTATGTAATAAACTACCTACTCCCTATGTTGTTCATCATGATGAGTGAGCATAGCCCCTAAAGAGTGATCGGTAGCAAAAATGTATAGGTAGAAGGGTTGGTCATCTTTAGGTGGAATAAGTATGGGTGGTTGGAGAAGGTATTGTTTTAAGGCCTCAAAAGCATTGTGGCAAGTCATCATCCCATTTGAAAGAGACATGCTTTTGAGGAGGTGATGAAATGGTTGACAATGGTCAGAGAGTTGGGAAATGAATCAACGAATAGATTGCAGTTTACCTTGTAGGCTACGAAGTTGTTTAAGGGTAGTGGGTGGAGGCATTTCCAAAATGGCCTTGACTTTAGCAGGGTCAACTTCTATACCACGTAAGGAAATGATAAATCCCAGGAGCTTTCCTGAGAGAACCGTAAAGATGCACTTTTTAGGCTGAAGGTGGACGCAATATTTAATGAGGCGGTCAAAGATGGTTTTAAGGACGGCAAGGTACTTGGCATGACGTTTAGATTTGGCCAAGAGATCATCCACGTAATCTTCCAATATGCGATGCATGATATCATGGAAGATGTAGGTCATAACACACTGATATGTGGCACCAGCGTTTTTAAGGCCAAAAGGCATGACTCAATAGTAAGGTCCCCCAAGGGGTAATAAATGTGGTTTTGTGTTGATCCTCTAGAGCGCACAAGATTTGGTTATAACCCGAGAAACCATCCATAAGTGATAACATCTCATGGCCAGTGGTAAGGTCAACCAACTGGTCAATACCAGGTAGAGGAAAATCATCTTTTGGGCAAGCAAGGTTGAGATCACGAAAATCGGTGCTAATGCGAAGTCCCCCTATCGCCTTAGTGATAGGGATGATGTTAGAAATCCATTGGGGGTAATTGATGGGTAAGATGAAGGAAACTGAGAGAAGGCATTGAAGTTCTTCTTTGACAAGAAGAGCAATGCGAGGGTGCATTTTCCTCAACTTTTGTTTTACGGGTTTGGCATCGGGAATGGTTACAATATTGTGGACCACGATAGTGGGATCAATGCCAGCATGTCAGCATACGACAAAGCGAAAGTGTGGCTATGATTTTTAAGAAAAGAAGTTAGGGCTTCCTTTTCAAGCAAAGTTCATCAAGAGATTGGCCAATCGTGAGAATGTGGGGGTCATCCTGAGTGTGGATGTTGACTTGATAGTCAATTCATTCAACATTGTTTGCATCTTAGAAGGTAACGACCAACGAATATAAGAGTCCTCAAAGCACCAAGGTAGATGAGTATGGACTCATCATCCCGACATTGAATGACATTAATAGGAGTATCGTCCCCTATCATGTTAGGATACAAGAGGTCATGCAGAGAGGGGAGGTTAGCCAAGATGGTGGCATATGATCCACCGGTGGATCACAATGCAAAGTGAAAGTAGGTTTGGTTGGAAGATTGGGTAGTTGTGGTGGTAGTTGAGGTGATGCGGTCAATGGATTTGTGTTGTGCTTTCTTTGGTGTAGGTGAAACAATGTAGAAAGAGGGGTAGTTAAACCACCTCTTTGAAATTAACGATCAGATCGCTTTTGGTGATTTTTCTTAGGTAGAGGTGTAGGGGAGCACGTGATGTAGATGGCAAGGTAGATGGTGGGAGAGGAAAAGTGACCCAAGGGGACAATTGAGGTGTAGCGGTAGGTGTTGGTCAAGGTCAAGAGGGAGGCATGGGTAAGGTGGAAGAAAATTTCATAGGTAGTGAAGGAGGTATAGAAGGTAATGGTGGTATAAGAGGCAAATAAGTTATAGATGGTGATGAAGGATGCAAGGTTCACCTAGGTAGAGCTACAGGCATGTGGTGAAGGTGTCAAGGGAATTTTAGGTTTACCCCTGGAGAGAGTAGATTTTGTTAAGGTAGAGGGGTGAGGTCCCAAGATGGATGGTAGGGGTGAAGGTGATAAAGGTGTAGTTGGTGAGGTCAGGTGTGTGCAGATTAGAAGGTTGGGTTTTTGTTTAGGTTGAGGGATTGGTTCAATAGGTATATGGGAAGATGTGGTCAAGTGTATCCTGACAGGAGGATGTGCAAGGTTTGATGTGGGTGTGACCCCTAGGACACTAGTGGGTTTAGATACAAGAGATGGTGTTGGAATACGTCAGCTAGTAGGTAGAGAGGCGGGTATAGATGAGGATGATGCAATAGAAGACATATCGAGAGTTATGTTCATGTGCATTTTGGGTTGTTAAAACATCTTCAGATAGATGGTAGAAGTGTCAGTGGAAGATGATTGCATTTGGGTTGAGACCGGGAGTAAGAGACGCCCCTAAAGTAAAGACCTATCAACATAATCCAGGCGATCAGCCAAATGTGAGAACGAAACTGTGGTAGATGAGGTAGATGTGGAGTGAGTGGGTATTCTTGTAAAATGTGTCTGAGAAATAGGGAATTCACTGGCTTCAGCTTTTGTAGGTAAGAGAGCCGAAAGTAGGTCCGTATGATCTTGGGTAGCTGTTGGAGAATGGTCACCAAGTGGTAACGGAAAATCTATTGGGTCCTGAATAGGTGGAGAAGATGATGGGTACTCCTTTATGGGTGGAGGAGGTATAGTTGGTAGTGGCTCACCGGGTATGGAAGTCAAGAGGAAATGCTATCGATGCTAACGAGAGACTCCTCCGTAGGTGTACGGGGAGGTGAATGGCTTTCCTCTATGGGTAAAGGAATGGATAAAGTGGGTAGAGGATTTGAGCTAGGATTTCCTCGATGGAGGGGATAGGAGATATTTGGGAAATAGGTGGTAAGTTGGTAAAGATAACATGTACCTCACGTGTATTACTTTTATTGTGTGAGGCATTACCAGTTTGATCATTAGATGGGGAATGGTTAGGGAATGGTTTCTTGAAAATATGAAGGTCTTGATTGGTAGGTGCATTAGGGTTATCCAGGACTAACTCACCGCTCTCGAGCATTCCTTGAACAATGTTTTTAAAGGTGATACAATTGCTATCACTGTGACCATTTATGTGGTGATAGTTATAGTAGTCATTTTCCTTGTACCAACCTAGGTATGGGGTGAGAGGGGTCAAAACTAGTATGTGGTTTGATAGGAGGAAGGGTGATGGCATTAACTTTAATAAGATTTTCTAAAACAAATGAATATGGTTCCCCAATTGAGGTGTATTTCTTTTGTTCTCATTTAAATTGGAAGGCTTGGACTGGTGACTGATTAGATGAAGCTTTAGCGTGATTGGATGGATGAGCAGGGCCAGCCCCAAGTACTACTACTTTGCAATGCCCTCGCTTTGGAATAACTCGTTCGAGGTTTCGAGGAAGAGGAAGTATCGTGTGATTTAAACGAGGAGTTATTTTTGTAATTGTATCTTCTTCTCTTCGATGGCATGAGTTTCAAGCTTATGCTCCATGTTGAAAGCCTCATCGAATGTGTGGAAGGTTTGCACCTATAAGGTAGGTGAGATATGCTCAAAGACAAAGCTCGTGTGAAGAGCTCCATGATTTCATTTTTCAGTAATTGGAAAGTGAGTTGATTGATTAGGCTATGCCAACGAGCGACAAAATCTGTGATAGATTCATCGTTGTATTGGCACATAGAATAAAGATTAGTCATGGTAACCTTCTGATGATGTTAATACAAAAAATGATCCAAGAAGGCTTGGGCTATTTGGTTGAATGAGAAGATGGAATGTCTAGGTAATCCACTATATCAGTCCAAGGCTGGACCAGTTAGGGACATGGGAAAGGTTCGCAAAAACAGAGCATCATCATGGGAAATTAAGTAACACCCATGTTTGAAATATCTCAAATCTTGTTGCAGTCTTCTTTACTATTAAAGTGTTAAACTTAGGCATCTCCTAAAGGTACTGGATGTGGGTGAATGGGAATGGATGGGTGAATAGGCTCATTACAAATCTCATCATAGGTGAGAGAATGTAGAGCTGGAAATAGATGCTTCTAATGTCTACATCTTGTCCATCATTAACTTGATAAATTCATTGTTAGGTTGTGAAGATTGGGTACCCCTGAGCAAAAGGAGGTTGTTGTGGGACATATGAAGAATATGACATGCCAAAATATGGTGGTGTCGAATAAGGAGGTGGGAATTGAGAGACAGACATAGAGGGTATATATCTAGACTGAATGACCAATGAAATAGGAGGCACTGGTAGTAGGTATGTGAGGGTGGGACACTCGTAGTGACCCTGGTAGAGATGGGAGGTAGAGATTGGGGAATAGAAAGGAAAACATTTTGAAATGGGGTAGAGGTTACCGACACAAAGGGTGGTAGTGTTGTGATTGGTATATATGAGAAAACAGTGTAGATGATGCTATGTTTTGGGTGGTGGATGAAGGTATGGTGGAGACTACGGGTGTAATAGAGGTGGTGGATGCGGCGGTCAAAGCGACATGGGACCTAGCTGTGACACAACTGGGGATAAAATGGGTGAGGTCACCATGGTAGGAGGTGGAGCCGAGGTGGAAGTGATCATTAGGGATGGAGATAAGGATATGGGCATGCCATAGATCAATTGACCCGAGGCATCTCGAGTGGAGGCATGGGTGAGGTAGTGGCTCAAAGTAGCGAGATTCCTGATCCAAGAGTCATGCAAACTTTGTGTCACCCGCAGGAATGGTAATGGGTTGATTGGGATCCATGGATGATGAGATGAAAGGTGGTGAAGGACTAGGTGATGAAGGGCTAGGTGGGAGTGGTAGTTGACTAGTGTGAAACACAAGGGCACTTGCCTGACTATGGGTTAGCACCATGTGGATAGGAACTGATTTGGCAGATTGTATTATGTCTGAATGGCACAGAACACAACAAAACTAGGAAAACAATCAACAATGAGTGAATTAGGTTGTTGGTGAGCTGTAAAATAACACAGTGGTGATCGACGACACCGGTTTGATAAAGCGATGTCGATTAGGTTTAACCGTGTCGATTATTATGAAAAACTAACAGTCTGCTAAATGATGGTCCCAGACTAACAATTTTTACACAGGATGAGACATAAGGTGACTGTGATTAAGGTAATGACAATATGAAAGGTGATAGGAGCCTTTTACAACTCAGAAGGTGAAATAGGTGTCTTTTGGATAGGTATCCCAAAAGACTTCAGACCGACGCCGGTTGGGTTAAACCGATGCCGGTTAAAGATAACCGTAGCTGGTTACTGTGAAATTGAAATAGAGAATAAGAAAAATGGTTGTGATTTAAAATTTGGTGTTGATGTAAACCCAAAAGGCTGAGGATGATTTAGATGTGGTCTAGGCACACCTTAAAAAATTAGAATACACCAAATATGATTAGGAGTGTGCAAGGAAAGAGAAATAGAATGATTGAAAGCTCTCACCGCAAAACACAAATCAAGTAGAACACTAAGAAAGAACATTCCTAGAGTTCTTATTCTATTACGTTTGTTCATCTTATGCTATTTGTATGGACCGATGTTATGAATGTTAACAATAGAATTTCTTGGTGAGGAAGGCTTCTTAGGAAGAAATAATTCTAAAGGGTAAGGTTTCAAGAATGTTATAGCGGGGCAGGCTTCACTCAAGAAGTATGACTAGAGCAGAGCAAATGAGTGGGTGCCCACCGTACCATGATCATGTGATCACTACACGCCTTCTTCAGGTAGGATGTTGTTTAAGAATGTATGTATTTTGAATTTTTGTGTGGTTTGGTAAGACTCAGAGAAAGAGAAAAGGATAGAAGTGCTTTTCTATGATTCATTTGTCAACCATCAGCTGGTCATGACTTCCAAGCGTATAGGTTGCCCTCAATTAATGTGAGCTAATGAGTTAAATCAGAATGTAGTGCACTTGTTTTAAACCCAAATCGAAAGTATGATATTCGATGAAAGCAATAGATGAACAGGAAGAGGGATGCTCTTTCACTAAAATGCAGAAAGCAAGAATAAGAAGGTTCTTTTTAAATACACCAAAAGAAATGTGTCTTTCAAGAAAATAGAAAGAAGAGAATGTTACCAAGGAGAAAGTATTAATGTGAATGCTATTAGAAGGGAAACAAACACACACAATTTTTCACCTAGGAATGAAGAAAGATGCAAGGAACCCCGAATGGGTCCCACCGGGTGTGCCAAAATGTTTCACCTGATTTCTTAGTTTTCTGAGAAGTACTTGATGAAATAGATAAGGTAAAGGTGGTAAGAGGAATACCTGGTTTGGGATGGTTGAAGGTTGTATGCATGCGTATCTCAATTCTGAATCGAATTTATTGTGAGGCCTTCCTTTTGGCTAGGAGAAACTACCTATATAAGAACCAAAACAAGACCACAAAAGAGAGTTAAATGATATATGCAGTGGACTGCCTAGCATGTGCTAGATCCTGGAAGTACGATACTTCCTAGATGGCTATCAGTCCACTATTTAAAACAATTCAATGCTGAAAATAAAGTAAAGATTGTCCTACTATAGTTTAATATGATTTAGGCATCTCATACAAAACACAATAGGCTAGATCTAATCTAATAGGCTAGGATAGAAGGAGATCTAGAGGTCAAGTAGGTTGGTTATAGGTGAATTTGAGCTAACAGGCTAGGTTAGATACAGATCTAAAGGTCAAATAGGCATTCAGGTAGGTATAGGTTAGAAACAGGTTGTTATTCTATCAGAGATCAGGTGACACAGAGACCGATGATGGTTTTGACTGTAACCGATGATGGTTTGACTATAACCGCGATGGTTAGAAATGAACTGATGACGGTTAAGTCTGGGGCTGGTGGAATCACACAGTCTAGGTTTTTGGAGTTTTGGGGAAAAAGTGGAGTTGGTGGAAGGTAGGGATTGATCACAGAGGGGGTGTAAATATGTTGCGAAGGTCTGAGATTACTGAAGAGGTCGGATAGATAATTGGGCAAGGTATTAAGACGATTGGTTATAAAAGGTGGTCTGTAGCTGGAAAGAGGGAATGGACAGAGAGTAAAAGACTAGGTTCCTTTACCACAAGGACTACAACTGATGATAAGAAATGAAACAGATGGAAGGAGGATACTTACTCTTTTGTGAGGTACAGGTCTGATGAATAATGAAGAAGTTTCGCATTGGAGAATGCTTGGAAAGAAAGTCTCACTATTGTGCCAAAGCAGTATTTGGTTGCCTTTGTTGATCATGATTAATCCTCGCTTTCTTCTGCATCTGAAAAGATCAAATTCATGATAAGGAAATCCAATGCCAAGGTTCAACCCCGATTACAAAGGTTTAGATGGGTCTATATAGGTTGTTTGGTCCATCCCTGTATAATCAGCTTGCTTTAGGTGAACTCGGCATCAATTTAGGGTTAACCGACGTCGGTTTGGGTGAGATATCTCGGGTTATTCAAAAATTGCCTAGGAAGTTGTTCTCGCCATTTGATAAGGGTCTCTTCCTTTCTCAGGACAAAACCGACCTTAGGAGGCTTTTAAATGTGAGGTGAGGGGATGGGTGTAATGTTAGGTTTTATTTAGGACATTGGTTTAGGGTTTAGGTTAATGGGTCAAATGATGGGGGTGGTTAGGTGAGGTGTATTTAATAAAGGAAATTATATTAAATAGGTGTGTGGGTGGTGAATTAATTTAATTAAAATAATTAAATTAATATGTATGGAGGTAAATGACATTAATTTAATTAAAGTAATTAAATTAAAATGTGTGGAGTGCAGGAGGTAAGTCTTTAAAGTGTTGAGGACAATGAAATGATTATAGGGTTGCGGGGGCCAAGGTGATTACTACACAATTTCGGTGTCTACTGAGACCAAATAAAACTCAAATTGATTTGAAAATAGGATAATCATAGCAATGGTTGCATTTTTAACCAATAAGGTAAACACAACTAAGAAAAATGGTCACTTAACCATAAAATTCAAAAAAATTGAAATTTCCACATTCTTAGGATTAGTGACAACGCTATCTTTGAGGTTGTTGGTTCACCTACAAAACCATCTAGATCATGAGTAAGAAGAGGTGGAATGTTGCAATAAAATTTATTGTTTCCCCATATTCGCACTAAGGGGGAATATTATGAATCATAAGGTGTTAGTACCTACATGGGTGAGTACATACATTTGTAATAAATTATTATTATTATTATTATTATATTAAGGATAAAGGATTTTTTACGGGATCCTACCCATGAACAAAAAGGCTTGAAGCACGTATACAACAATGAAGATCAAAAACACGACAACAACAAAGTACTAGCTAGAAGCCAAAACACCACCCCTACACAAAGACCAACATCATATAAATGTAGTCAACCAATAGCCAAATAATGTAATTTTAATTTCATATGTGAAGGGGTTGATTGCAGTTTAGTGAAAAATCTTTTTTTGGTGTAGACTATCGTCCACTCCTCCTTGTTAATCTCGGCACGAGAATCGCATAGTAGAAGAACATGTAAAGAGGAAATAGGTAGAAAAGGATACCTATCATGAGAAGAGGGGGTTACCCTCATCAAGTCTTCCTTAGAAGAGGCCTATGGAACAATATTCTTTAATTCGTAATGAGGTAAATGGGAGGGGTTCACCACAGGAGGAGAGGTCACGCGAGGGGCACAGAATAGAATCATGAATAGGATCGGTAGAGGGATCAATGGTGAAGTGAGAAGGGAGATAATCCACCCAACATGAAGAATTGAGTGTATTTTTTCTTATATCAACCACAATCTACTAACACATGTCCCATTACAAAACACATGTGATGTGGAAAATTCATTCTTTCATAGTCTAGTCTTTGAGTCTAGGTTTTTTCACCAATCAATAAATTTATGCTCTCGGAAACTCCTAGGTAACATCTAGATCCACAAGAATCCTAGCATAAGTATTATGCAAGCTAAAGGGTGGTAGCATCATCATATTTTTCAAAGGCTCTAAGATTATTACCAATGTCTTCTAGGAAATATTTATCCCAAAATTACTGGGGCTTAGGAGTCTAACCTAGATGGGAATTATATCAAATGATTCTTTCAATGGTTTGAATAAGGGATACTTGGGTTTGTTCATGAGTCCATATTGATCCCCCAAACCCAATACCTATCGTGTATGATGTCATGATCCTCAATAGAATCAAACAAAACAATGAAATACACTTTGGAGCAAGGATAGAGTTTGATCTTACCCTAAAGTCTGGGGGCTCCATTCTTCATGATCCATTCATGTAGTTTGGGTAGCTTGGGTCAAAAAAATTTAAATTTGTAGATGAGGCGCTGTCTGTTGTATGCCTCCTCCAAATCCCTGACTTACTGAGCACATCATCTTTCGGCTTCAAGATAGGGATTTCTTTAGCAAGTATCGGGATTTTTATGTTGGGTACCTTTGGCGTTGGCTGTAGTAAAAGGTCGTATCCCCTCTCCGTAACATCCCATGCCCTACATATGTGTCCCCTACCTTGTATGTGTAAGTAAAGAATTCAAATCAATTGTTGTGCTAAAGGTAAATCCCAAAGCACCAATTTGTGTAGAGTGACCTCACCTTTCCTAAGTCCTCTTCATCAGTACCAGATCTAGAGAGTTTCTCTATCATGGCAACTAATTAGATTCCCTAGGACGATGACATGGGCATTGGGTCCTCGTTCTCCTTCCCCACTCCACCTCCATCTACAACACGTGGATCTCCTCCATCTCCAACAACCCCCTAATCTGCGGTTAGGGTTGGGGCACACCTTCAGTGGCACGTGGACTTGCTTCTTGGGATGTAGACTCACCTTATTATTATTATTATTATTATTATTATCATGAGTTTTTTTAAAATAACTCATTAATAATAAGATAGTTATATGTTAGTAGTTTGTTAGTGTGTTAAGAGTTGTTAGAAAAAATCCTATATGTTAAAGTGAGTTTGTTATATGAGGTTTCCTATTTTATAGAAACATTCTTCTAAATATTTGTGTGATCTAGATGAAATTATAAACATGATAATAGTTATTACTTGTGTTTGCATTATTATTTTCAACCTATGTTTAATTTTATTAAGGAAATATGAACCAAAATTTTCAATGATTATCTTATTTGATGCAATTTTTGTTGAGTACCAAATTCATCTAATTACATTTGTTGAGTATCAAATATGGGTGAATTGTAAGGAACCTAAAAAGGCATACTTTTTAATGGTTTTGTAAATTTTCAAGATGACTACAATTAAATTATACATAAGTGTTGAAATCATACAAAAAATGCAATGAAAATACAAAATACTAGAGAACCAAATAAATCAGTGTGAGGGTTGAAGTAAATTTGATCATTTGAAATATTATTAATAAAATATAGAGTCACATTTTGTAAATGTAATATAATATTAATTGAATCTTCAATTTTGTTCAAAATTTCATAAGAAAACATATGTACGCATATTCAATGCCCCAACGCTTTAGAAAATCATTAAATTCCTAAAAAAAATAAAACAAAAATAACTTTAAGTGAAACACTTATGAGGGGAACAACATGATGTGGTGATGCCATCTCATAATATAGTTGGAAGGCCAAAAATAAAAAAATTATTCAATATATGCCTTCCCCTTTCACTAAGCACCTGGACTTTAACTTGTGGAGGAAATAAAAAAAGATTGGAATATACCTTCGAGGATTCATAGAATCATTGTAGAGATGTTATTTCCACTACAATTATATGAAGAATAGACCCATTCTAAATTCATTTTCATGTTCGAGGGTTTTACAAGATTCTAAAATGTATATTAATTAATTATCTCATTCCATGCAATTGAAAACTTCAAATGGTTTGTATGTTAATATCCCTTTCCTCGTTGTTTGTCGATCCCCTAGAAAATTTCAATCGGGAAATTTATAAAATAATGGAAAATTATTAGATTAATTTCTTCACCTCTACATTCATCCCCATATTTGATTAAGGCAAGTGAAGCAATAATATATTTTTAAAATGTCCGATACTTTCCGAATAGAAGAAAATATTGTTTTCATTGAAAACATCTCGCCCATGATACCTCATGTCAATTTTTGTAAAACTTGACTATCTCAAAGAGTAGCAATAATAGGAACATCCCCAAGGTGTGGGACCTTATCTCCTTCGGGACACACCTCCAAATAAGGTTGTCTCCTCAACTAGCTACCTATTTCTAACATAACCCTAAACACTAATCTACTAATTTGTAAGGAGAAATGGGAAAAGAGAAAACATTAAGTAAAAAAGGGGTAGCAATTGCACCAAAATAGAAGGGATCTCTCTCCCTGAGGGGAAAATTAGGGAAAAAAACAAAACCAAAAGTTTCAAACAAGAAAAATTTCACCATGCATCAAATCAAACTCCCATTCCACACCATTTAGACATAGAGAAATGAAATCATGCAAACATAACCCATACACATCATGTCATTAATGAATAGAGAGGAAAGAAACACAACAATCGAATCCAAGGGAAGAGAAGATTCACAATCAACATCATATTATTTTCTAGAAATGTGCACAATCTATTGCATTAATGGGGAAGGCACTAGACGTTGAAGGTATACAACTAATAATGTTTAGAAACCATTTGAACATGACAATTTTACATTTGGGAGAGGATAATTACAATGAGAAACTAAGTAGAGGAGGAAGAGAGGGGATTTAATCTGAAGATGTCATGGAAGATGTTTGACCTTCTTGATCTTTTCAAACTACCCCAACACTAGCTAATAAGGTAATCCACTAGTATTATGATGATCCTGTAGACACCAATTTTTGGTATGGTGCCCTCCATCATTTTACGTTCATGCAATTTCCTATCTCACCTTTACTTCTCTTAAATTTCAATAAACCTCATCATCTATTCAACCAAATTTAATTAATTATTAAATGGGCTCCATATAAACCCATTTAATAATTGACTTTTGGCATTATCCCCCATCTCTCACAAATTATTTAATCCATGGGTATTAATATACCCATCCGACACCCTTTTAAATAGAATCTATTATCTCACCCACCATGTCAATCATGCTCCCCACTCCATCTAATAATTCAAATTGTGGTCCCTACGTGATCACATCATATCTCTTAACTCGGGTTACTCTACCCAACCCTCGGTTACTTGTTAATCCCAATCTAACCTCACATCAAGCTATAAATATGGGTTTTTCCCATATTTTAGAGGACTCAAGACCTAGAGACAGACCGACCGATATTTTTCAAGAATACCTGGAGAGACCTAGGCCCAGAGAGGAGAAGAAAGATCTTAATTAAGTTCTGCAAGTTTGAGGGAGAAATATTTTCCATAGTTTGTTATCTGACCATCTGGATGCCAAGTTCATCTCCATATTGTTGGGGTGTGGAGCCTAGTTTTAGTCTTCTCGAATCGGTGTTAAAGTGTTGGAGTTGAACGGTTACGTTTGGAGACTTGAGGAGCATTATTGTGGACGTTTTTTGTGTCATTGTGTCATCGTCTGTTGTGACGTTTTTGTGTCATCATTGATAATGTGTTGTTAATTAGCTATTAACATCGTGATGCTTTTCCAGCCATGGGAAGTTAAAAGGTCATGAATTTCAAACTTCTAGGTCACTTTTAGGACTTCTTACAAGGATTTTTATCCTATAAATAGAGGTGTTAGGGTATCTTGAAGATATCTTGTGTGTTCAAGAGGTCTTGATTCTTAATGATCAAGAGGTGATCAATAGTGATCAAGGTTAAGTAATTGGGTGTCAATTGTGGTTTAGATGTGGTTTAACATCTTTGGAATTCTCTTTGTGAGTTCATAATCGATAGAAGACTGTGAGAGTTGTTTTACTCTTGTTGATAATAAAATCTCGAGCAAGTTCTTGGTGAAAGTAGCCCACATTGGGTGAACCACCTTAAATATTGTTTTTCTTCTTTTGTGCATTATTTATTTATGTTGTTATATTTCTACAAGTATAATTTCGCTATATAGTTTCCTCTACCGTGATTTGAGGAATTGTTTCCGCATATTTGTTCTCTAATTCATAAAAATTGGTAGAAGATCTTTGGTGGTTCTTTGCTGAAATGGTAAATCACAGGTAAATTTTAGATTGAGTGGGAGCTAGGGTAGATGAGGGCTGATCAAAGGTTTAGAAGTTCAATGGGAAGAACTTTGGTTTGTGGAAGATGCAAATGGAGGATTACTTATATCAGAAGGACCTCCATGTTCCTTTGGCTGGAAAAGCAAAGAAACCTACAGCCATGTTGGATGAGGATTGGGAGTTGCTGGATAGAAAGGTGCTCAGGGAAATTCTTTTATGCCTTACATCTTCGGTTGCTTTCAACATATGCAGGAGAAGACCACGGAAGGTATTATCAGTGTGTTGGGGAAGTTATATGAAAAACCCTCTACCTCTAATAAAATATTTTTGATGAAAAAGTTATTTAATATGAATATGTCTAAGAATGGTTCTATTTGTTGATCATTTGAATGAATTTAATACGGTTGTGAGTATGTTAAACTCGGTAAAAATTGACTTTGATGATGAGGTCAGGGATTTGTTGATTTTTTTCTCCTGGTAGATATACCGGGACAACTTGGTTATGGTTGTAAGTAATTCAATCTCTAATAATTCAAAGTTGAAGTTTGAGGATGTAATAGGTGTGATCCTAAGAAAGGAAATGCGAAGGAAGAGCACCGAAGATTCTTCTACTTTTGGAAATGCTTTGATGGTGGAGAGTAGAGGGAGACAAAAGAACAGAGGGAAAGGTAACCATGGGAAGTCAAATGATCGCGGAAGGTCAAAGTCCAAGAGTAAGTTAGAATGTTGGCACTGTGGGAAGGTTGGTCATGCTAAGAAATATTGTTGGGCTCTTTGGGATAAGAAGAACAAGAAGGAGGAAACTAAATAGGTAAATTTGGCAGCAAGTGATGTTTTTCAGGATGCCTTAATTCTTTCTTTAGATAATATTGTTGAATCTTAGATGTTAGATTTAGGGCTTCTTTCCATGCCATGCCCACATAGAAATTTCTTTACTAATTTTGTTCAAGGTGATTTTGGACATGTATATCTTGGTGATGATGAACCATACAACATAGTAGGAAAGGTTGTGTTCAAGTAAAAATGCAAAATGGGAACACATGGCTACTTAAGGATGTCAAGGCATGTGCCTAAGTTAAGGAAAAATTGATATCAAGCAGTCAGCTAGGTAGTGATGGTTGTACGGTCAATTTTATAGTGGATTCTTGGAAGGTTACCAAGGGAGCTCTTGTGGTTGCAAGAGGTAATAAAACTAGTACTTTGTATTTAACTAGTGGTGTTAATTATTGTAATTTAGTTGTTGTAGATGGAAATGCAACTTTGTGGCACCAGAGACTCGGTCATATGAGTCATAAGGGCATGCATATTATAAAGGACAGGTTTCCCAAATTAAAGGAGTTAGATTTGGACTTCTGTGAGGATTGTGTTTATGGGAAACAGAAGTGGGTGAGATTCCTCAAGGTTGGACCTACCAAGAAGGAGGGTAAGTTGGAGTTAGTGCATACAGATGTATGGGGGCTAGCTAAGGTAAACTCTATTGGTGGTTCATGTTATTACGTCACTTTCATTGATGATGCAACTAGAAAATTTTGGGTATATTGCATTAGAAAGAAATCTGATGTGTTTGAAACTTTCAAAAGATGGAAAGCCTTGGTTGAGAATGAAACAGGTATCAAGTTGAAATGTCTCAGGTCGGATAATGGAGGGGAGTATTGCAGCAATGAATTTCTTTATTATTGTTTGGTAAATGGGATCCATAGGAAAATAACGGTTCCAAATACTCCACAGGAAAATGGAGTGTCAGAGAGAATGAACAGGGAAAATCATGGAGTGTGCTAGGTGCATGAGGTTACATGCGGGTTGACACTCATGTTTTGGACGAAAGTGGTAAGCACGCTTGTTTATCCGATTAATGAGGACCCTCATGGCTTTGGATGAAGGTAAAATTGAGGAGGCTTGGTCTCGTAAGAAAATTTATCACTCATTTCTTAGAGTATTTGGATGTGAGGTATTTGTTCACATTGATCAAGATGATATGATCAAGTTAGAAGCTGATTCTAAGAAATGCACCTTTGTTGGATATGGTGAAGATGACTTTGGTTTCCGTGTTTGGAGTCTTAAAGACAAGAAAATATTTTGGTCTATAGATATTGTATTTAATGAAAAATTCATGTGTAAATACCGATTTGCAGGAACATAAAGATGAATCAAAGAAATAATACACAATGTTAGAGGACATTGTAGACAATAAGGTCTCCAAGGGGCGGTTCAAGTACGAGTATGTTCGGCACATCCACTTCAAGTACCTACTCATCGGGAACCCCAAACTCCTAAGGTGAGAAGGTCTTCTAGGGTGAGAAGGGAGCCTAAATAATTTAGTCCATCTTTGAATTATTTATTGCTCACCGACAAAGTGGAGATCCAGAGTGCTTTGGAAGAAGTGCGGTGGGTGCAGGAAGAAGTGGGAGTAGGCCATGGACAAAGAGCATAAATCTCTTATGGAAAACCAGACTTGGGATCTATTGGAGCTACCCAAGGGAAAGAGAGCATTGCAGAACAAGTGGGTGTATATAATCAAAGAGGAAGATGGAGGTAGGAAATGATACAAGGCCCAGTTGGTGATTAAGGGATTTACAGAGAAAGGTATAGACTTTGATGAAATTTTTTCTCCTGTTGTTAAAATGAATTCTATTAGGAATGTTCTTGGTTTAGTTGCAGTAGAAGAATTGCACTTAGAGCAGTTGGATGTGAATACTTCATTCCTTCAAGGTGAGTTGGAGGAGGAATTGTACATGCAACAGCCATAGGGTGAGGTCAAAGGGAAGGAGAGGTTAGTGTGCAAATTAAAGAAGAGCTTGTATGGCTCGAAATAAGCTCCACGGCATAAGTGGTATATGAAGTTTGATAGTTTTATGCAGGATCAGGGTTACTCTAGGTGTCACTCAAACCATTGTGTGTACATCAAGAAGTTTCTTTATGGTAGTTATATTATTTTTTTCATGTATGTGGATGATATGCTTGTTGCAGGGAAGAACATGTCAGAAATAAAGGTACTCAAGAAGCAGTTAGGTGACTCCTTTGCTATGAAGGATTTGGGGGTAGAAAAACAAATCCTTGGTATGAGAATAACTCAGAATAGGAAGGAGAGGAAGCTGGTATTATCTCAAGAATAGTACATAAAGAAGGTCTTGGAGAGGTTTAGTATGTAAGATGCTAAACCGATTGGTACTCCTTTGGCGAGGTCACTTTAAATTATCAAAGAGCAGAGTCCCAAGAGGCGAGGAGGATAGAATCCGGATGTCTAGGGTGTTGTACTCATCAGCAATTGGTAGCTTGATGTATGCTATGGTATGCACTAGGCCCGACATTGCCCATGTAGTGGGAGAAATGAATAGGTTTATGAGTGATCTAGGTAGAGAGCAGCTGACGACAGTAATAAAATGGATCCTTCAATACTTGAGAGGGACCATGGGAACATCATTGTGTTTCGATGGATCGAGACACTAAATTATGTGGCTATGTAGATTTGGACATGGTAGGAGATTTGGACAAAGAAGAGGAGCACTACATGTTATGTATTTATGGTTGGTGATACATCGGTGAGTTGGATTTAATGGTTACAAAAGGTTATGGCTTTATCAACCACATAGGCCGAGTATGTTTCGCCATAGAGGTAAGCGAGGAGATGATTTGGCTCTGACAACAGTTTCTTCATGAGTTGGTCATAATCATGAAGTTGGGAGACTACACAGGTGATAGTCGAGCGTTATCCATTTGGCGAAGAACTCCATTTTCCACTCTAGGACGAAGCACATTCAAATTTGAGATATCATTTCATCAGGGCAACTTTGGAAGAAGATAAGTTGAAGCTAGAAAAGATTCATGCCAGTCATAATCCTACAGATATGATGACCAAGGTGGTCACAAGGGAGAAGTTGAAGTTGTGTTCAACTTTGATTGGCTTTCATGGTTGACAATGAACGGTTAAAAACTTTGCTCAGTGAAAATAGTCTTCAAGTGGGAGATTGTTGGGGTATGGAGCATGGTTTTGGTCTTCTCAAATCAGTGTTAAAGTGTTGGAGTTTGAACAGTTATGTTTGGAGACTTCAGGAGCATTCTACACAGTCCTCTCTTGTGATGGTGTGCCATCGTTTTGCTGTCACTTTGCTAATATGTTGTTAATAAGTTGTTAACGTCATGACGTTTTTCATTTTGTGGGAAGTTGAAAGGTCGTGACTTTCAAACTTCTAGGGTCAACTTTAGGACTTCTTAAAAGGATTGTAATCCTATAAATAGAGGTGTTAAGGTATCTTGAAAATATCTTGTGTGTTCAAGAGTTCTTGAGTCTTAATGATCAAGAGGTGATCAAGAGTGATTAAGGTTAAGAAATTGGGTGTCAATTGTGGTTTAGATGTGGTTTAGCATCTTTGGAATTCTGTTGTGAGTTCATAATCGAGAGAAGACCTGTGAGAGTTGTTTTACTCTTTTTATAATAAAAATGAGCAAGTTCTTGGTGGACATAGCCCACATTGGGTGAACCACATTAAATCTTGTCTTGTCTTCTTTTGTGCATTATTTATTTATGCTATTATATTTCTGCAAGTATAATTCTACTATATAGTTTCCTACTACTGTGATTTGAGGAATTGTTTCCACATATTTGTTCTCTAATTCCTAACACATAGCAGAGCATATGCTAAGGTCCCTCGTCATTTTAATTACTTGTCATTTTATATTCCATTATTTATGCATGATAACTACTATTCATGATTTATTATTATCTTGTCTGACACAGGGGGTTGACATCCTCCAAGGGAGTTAATATCCTCTTGAAACTAGTAATCGCATTAGAAACCCCCGCATATTGTGATCTAATCTTATCTGTTTCAGTTTTGCAGATCTAGCTTCTTTATATCATGCATCTATCTTCTTTGCGCCTGTAGATCCACATCTACATCTAAGGTCCTAAGCCCTCCATCATTCGAAGTTTCTGGTGGCTCCCAGTATCGGCCTTCACCCCGCTCGAGAAAATTTTTTCCTATACAACATTTTGGCACACCTGGTGGGACTAGATCCAAGATCTGGTCATTTCATTTGTTTTTTTCCTTTATTCATCTCATGCAGGTATTATAAATATATTGGTTCTCTTGTGTCATAGTTTTCAAATATCTGTCACAAATATTTCATCTTTTGGACTCATGTTTTTGCAAGATTTGGTGTTATCTTCATCCATATCAGAGGTTTGTGTCGTCTTCAAGGTAAGTATTTTTCTTGTGTTTAACTGGATTGGTATTTAGTTTCAAGTTTAGTTTTATCATTAAATACATAATTATACCTAAATAAAAATAATTATTTAGGTTCTACTCGCATGGGAAACAAAGCCGGAAATTAATATTATTGTCTTTCTTTTATTTGCAATCTTAGTTGTATAATAGATATAAATTTTCCTTTCAACGACCTTTTCTTTGACCTAATAAAATATGTCTACATATTCATTTAGATCTTAATTTCTAATTATGTATAGATCTCACATTTCAAATCATACTAATCTATAGTTATTTGTTAAAAACATAATAATCTATAGTTATTTATTTTAAAACATAATAGACAATATTTATTTATTTAAATCAACAACAACAAAAATCAAATTAAAAACAAAACAATGATAATAATTATAAAAATAAATAAATAAAAACAAGTTAAGTAAACTATTCCATCCCCTATCTATTCCTATCCTTTTCCTCTTGGCTCACCATCTCAACGGAGCCATTTCATCACATCCTCCTTTGCACTCACTGCACCCTTTCATCTCCTTTCCCACTTCCCATATCCAAAATCGAATCTCATCTAACTCATCGTCCCAAAATCCATCCTCACACCTATTTTCCTTTCGTTCGAGCCCAGAGTATCTTCCACCTCACCTCTCCATTCCCTTCTCCTCTACCCATTCCCGGACTCTCCCTAAGCTATTCTCCCACTTATATCACGTTCATCGAACCCATCTCCATTCCACACTCAACCAAGCTCCCATCCTCCTACCCAATCCTTACCCCTCACGTGACTTATCTCATTATCCCCGGTTTGAATTCCTTCTCACCGTCCCCACGCCAATCCGCATACCTACCTTGTCTATCCATTACGTCCCCATATTTCACCTCTCTCTACTCCAACCGAGCTATCATGTGCCTTCCCACATCACATCACCCAACCACCCGACTCCATTCCCATACTCATCAATCCTGCTCTATTTCCCTTACACCACGTTGCCTTCCCTCTCTCTTCACCGACTTGACAAGTGAATAACCATTTAGGTTCTGCAATATCACGATACTTGATGCGTCCAACTATTTTTAGTTCCATATCAAATTCACATAGCTTTGTGGGTAGTGATTGTATAGTCGCTTCATGGTAGTAGGCTCGTAATTCTCTACAACACGCTTTTAAATGACACAAGTTATAAATAGTGCACTATAGCCTATTAGCATAATTTAGCATAGGCATATTTATTGCATTTTAATGCATTGTCTTTTATTTAATAATGTGCAACATGTGCACTCTAGTCTAGTGACTTGCACTCAATATTGTTATGTTGGATAACATTCAATATTGGTATTAGTAGTAATTACATGTGCATGTGAGATGGGTCTTATCATCTCATAGTTGGTGTTTGCTAGGTGTCATGTCTATCCATATGAGGTCATGTCTAATATCTATAAATATTACTGAACTTTTACATTGTTATGTAATCTGATTTCATGATCAATAATATTTGTGAGGCTTCCGTCCCTCTTTGGTCATTGCAATCTTATTCTATTCTATCATTTGGTATCTAAGCTATACCATTATTATCATTTGGTATCGAGCTAGGTTCTATCTAAGCAAGGTGAAGAGGAGCACTATTGGAGAGGATCCATTGGAGAAGAAGATCTCGCATCAAAGGAGAGCCATTGAAGCATCCCATGCACCTCCATTCCTTCCAAGCATCCCTCAACTAAAATTTGACCTATCCACTTATTTGGAAGGTAAATTTTTTTATTAGTCATTGGCATAGCCAATTGATCTAACATATTGGCGAATATTTCAGATTTGGAGATTTTTAAAAAGAGGAGAAAGATCTTGAAAAAATTGCAGATCTAAAAAAGAAAAGATTTGTGAAAAAAAAAAGGAGAAAGATTTAGAAAAAAAAAAAAAGATCAGATCTAAAAAAAAAAGGAAATCAGATCTCGAAAGTGGAGGTGTGAAGAATTCGGGACCAAAGGTTCAAGCGATCCATCAACAAAATTCTAGCGAGATAGCTCTTAGAAAAAGGGACGTAAATTTTTCATAAAATGTCGATTGATGTGCCGCATTTTTTTTTTTGGAAATATAAAAGGATACGCACAACTTTACAGTTTACATCATCTTCGATTCAGCCTCTACTTATGATGAAAATTTGTACAAGTCGGATAATTTTTTTTTGAAAAAAAAATCAGATCTAGCCTGGTAAATTGGTAAGTTCTCAAAAAAAGATTCTGATTCTTCTAAAATTTTTTGGGTTTCAAGAAAAATATTGTATGATGCTGCTGTCAAAATTTTAGACAAATCCAGATCACTTGTTTGTGAGAAAAGGTGAAAACAATATTGATTGTTTGTTTGGATCTTGGGAACAAACAGTCGCTGGTTCGATTCCCACTCTCTCCATATTTTTATTAAATTAATTTTTAAAAAATTTAGAGAAATTACTAAATTTTGGGAGATTTCTAAATTTAGAAGCTCACCAAACACATTTAGAGCCACCGCTAAATTTAGCGTAAAAACACCTATTGAGGTAAAAATATTTTTGGCCTAAATTGTGTATTTTGTGATTCTAGACCCTTTTTTCTAAAGAGGGGGACAAAAAAATTCATTTTGATGTAATTTTAGAGAATTTTGTACTAATCTTGGTGCATAAAGGTCCAAAAAAAAAAGGTGCAAATTTTCATTTTATGTTTGGTTCTATCACACGAGATTTTTGATCTCATAAAGCGTAAAGTATATACGGTGCTCTCTGGGAAGCACTTACGGGTGATGCCGTCGTGACTACTACCGCACTTAACACCTAACACTGACTGCCTAAATGTCGTCCTGGGCATCGACCTTATAAAATTGACGGGGAGTAATAAGGACACAATACACACACATTTGAGCCCTCCCATTCGTTTGTGCTTGCACAAACCCCTCTCCGCATCTTGTCTACGTACTAAATTCTTTCACGTGCGTTAACACCTCTTTCTCGTACTAACGGGTATATTGAAAGGGTGATATTCTTCCAATACTCGATGGGTATATCGGAAGGGAGCGTATATAGAAAGGTTTGGTATATCAACCCTTGATGGTATATTGAGAGGGAGACAATAAACTCGGAGTGATAAGAGCCTTACCCTTTGTCGAGATTCGAGTTTCAGAAATTCAGATTACGTAAATGGGTGCACAAGCACCAAATTTCTTCTTGCCAGATTCACAACTACTTAGAGGAGACAACTATGCTGCATGGAAACCGAAGATCAAGGTGTTACTTGAGTTTGAAGACCTATGGACAGTTGTAGATGGAAAATAACAAGATCACTTGATGATGGAAGACAACAAGTTCAATTTGATAGGGCCAATCAAAAGGCCAAGTTGATCATCTTGTTTAGCGTAACAGACGATGTGCAACCCCACATTAGAGATGCCACATCGGCCAAGGATGCATGGGATAAGTTGAGCATAGTCTATGAGGCAAAGAACAAGAATGCCATCCTCAACCTACTATCACAACTACATACTCTCAAGTTCAAGCACAATGAGAAGGTTGAAGTTTTTTTGAGACGAGTTACTACTTTGAGGGCATCTCTATTGGCATTGGGAAAAGAGATAAGTGATGAAGACCTCGTACCAATTGTGTTGCGAGCACTTCCTCCTTCCTACAGAATCTTTGTGACAACTATCAATATGAGTGAACACACAGTCACCTTTGAGAAGTTGGTCAATCTACTCCAACAAGAAGAGGCAATGAACAACAAAGATCATGAAGATGAGCAAGCACTATCTTCCAATCATAAAGGAAAGGGGAAATTTCAATCCAATAACAAGAAGTCCCAACAAAATCAAAGTCAACGAGACAACACCAAGAAGTGTCCCATTTGCAATAGAGGGGGACATGACATCAAATATTGTTGGTACAATTCCTACAAAAAGGGTTCATCAAGCAATTCAAAACCCAATAACCAACAAGGTAACAATAATTCAAATAAAGGGAAGTCAACAACAACAACAACAATCAAGGGCAGAAAAATGGTAATTGGCAAAGAAAACCCAAACAACAAGGGTACATTGCCGAACATGAGGATGATTCAGATGAAGGACACCACATGTATTCTACTCAATTTGATGAAGAAACCAAGTCCACACAAGATATCTGGTATGTTGACTCGGGTGCAACTCGACACATGACTGGACGCAAGGATTGGTTCTACACACTACGTGACTCACCTAATAAGAACCATGTGTCATTAGGTGATGACTCATCATACAGTGTCAAGGGGATTGGAAACATTTCACTACCTCTTAGAAAGCATGACTGCAAAATCACAGATGTATTGTATGTACCTGGGTTGACCAAGAATTTTCTATCAGTTAGTCAACTCCTTGATCACAACTTGAAGTTGGATTTTGACAGTAATAATGGAGAAAAAGTGTGCTTGATAAGAGATAAGTAAAGAGGTTCCAAGATTGTAGCAAGAGCCTCTAATTTGGGACGCATGTTCCAACTTGATTTTGTCCACAAGGATGATCAAGCTCTAGTGGCCAAAGACACACAATCTGCGAGAACTATGGCATTGTAGATATGGTCACATCGGTTTAGCTATCTCAAAACACTTCAAAAGGGCAACATGGTGAAAGGATTGCCTACACTCAAGCACAACACCGAAAAGTGTCACAATTGCATATTTGGAAAGAAACATAGAGTACCCTACCGAGGAAGAACACATATAGAGCTAAGGGAAAGCTTGATTTGGTGCACACCGATCTTTCTTGGCCCATGCAACCAAGTCATTATGGATGTCAATACTTCATGCTTTGTGTTGATGAATACTCAAGAAATATGTGGATATATTGTCTAAGAAACAAGAGTCAAGCCTTTGAGACATTTCAGAAGTTCAAAGCACTTGTTGAGAATGAAGTTGGTCGCAAGATCAAAACTCTCCGCTCAGATCGAGGGGGGGAATTCACAAGCAATGAGTTCAAGACTTACTGAAGCTCATGGGATTCGTCGAAAAATGCCTCCTACTCACACACCACAGCAGAATGGTATAGTTGAGAGAAGGAATCACACTATCATGGAAATGGTGCGATGTATGATTGACGACTCAGGTTTAACAAAGACATTTTAGGTAGAAGCTGCAAGAACTACAGTCTATTTGTTGAACAGAGTGCCCATAGTAGCTCTTAAAGGAGTGACACCTCAAGAAGCATGGTCAAATTGGAAATAATCAATTGTACACCTAAGAGTATTTGGGTGTAAAGCTAGCATGCACATACCCAAGAAGAATAGGAACAAGTTAGATATGAAAGCTAAGAAACTGATATTCATTGGATACAGTGAAGAAGCACTTGGGTACAGATTATGGGATCCAAAAGCAAAGAAAGTATACACAAGTAGGGATGTTGAGTTCTTTGAGAAGAAACAAGTAGATGCTCCACTCAACGACTCAACAAACATGCAAAATACACCTCTTGTGAAGACAGAATTTGATGTTCCCACTGAAGATGACAGTGATGAATTGGATGATGGTGAAAACTTGGATCCACCACAAGCCAATGGAACAACTAAGAAGTTACCTAAATGGTATACTCAATTAATAAGAGATGCAAATTTGGATGAAGCACCTAGCACATCATCCAATCCTGGACCTAGAACTCGCAGTCAAGCTCGTGAAGAGGTCAATTATGCCCTAATGAGTAGAGTTGTTGAAACATTTGAGCCATCTATAGTTCAGGAAGCCCTATAATCAAAATCTTGGAAAGATGCCATGGATTGAGTATCGATCAAAGGTGATGAAGAACAACACATGATAACTTGTCGACCTTCCACCAGGAAGAAACCCATTGGATGCGAGATGGATATTCAAGACTAAGTACAAATCGGATGGGACTATTGACAAGTATAAATCAAGTCTTATAGCAAAGGGGTATGCACAACAAGAAGGCATTGATTATGAGGAGAAATTTTCTCCACACCAAGATCAAGACAATCGGGATGATCTTTGCTCTAGCTGCACAATTTGGTGGAAAGTCCACCAAATGGATGTGAAAAGTGCATTTCTTAATGGATATTTGCAAGAAGAAGTCTATATGACTCAGCCAGAGGGTTATGTAATACCAGGAAAAGAGATGATGGTATGCAGACTCATAAAATCTCTATATGGCCTAAAACAGGCACCCCGGGCATGGTACATCAAAATTGATGAGCATCTCATAAGTCATGGATTTGAAAGGAATCCTTATGACCCTAATCTCTACCTCAAAAAGCAAGGTGGGGAGATTGTCATTGTGGTTGTTTATGTCGATGATCTAGTCATTACAGGTAGTTCTGTGAAGATGATCGATGTAACAAAGAAGGATTTTAATCGATCGTTCGACATGACAGATCTCAAGCTCATGCACTATTGTCTTGGGTTGGAAGTATGGCAAAGAGAATCATATCTTTGTGTCGCGAGTTGAAATACACCAAGACAACGCTCGAGAAATTCAAGATGATGGACTGCACTCCTATTGCTACACCTATGGAAGTGAGACTTGATTATCTCGTTTCGATCCATCACCACTAGTGAATGCAACTCTCTATTGGCGAGTTGATCGGAGTCTCATTTACTCCGACATATACTAGACCAGATATCAACTTTGCAGTCAGCTATTTATCACGCTTCATGCAAGAATCGAAAATATGTCATTGGAAAGCAACAAAGAGAATACTGAGATATCTAAAGGGTACAGTTGACCTTGGTCTAGAGTACAAGAAGAACAACAACTTCTTCTTGACCGAGATATTCAGATTCAGATCATGCAGGAAACATGGATGATAGGAAGTCAACATTAGGCTTCATCTTCTTTATGGGATCTGGACCGATATCATGGGGAAGCAAGAAACAAAACTTTGTTTCTCGCTCTTCTACAGAAGTAGAGTATCGAGCTGCAGGTGAAGCTGTTTGTGAAGCAATATGGCTACGTTGAATACTGGAAGGAATTGGTCTACCACAATAGAAATCTACTCTAGTATATGTTGATAATGAAGGAGTTTCAAGCTTGTTCGCAATCCAAGATTTCATGAGAGAACCAAGCATATTGAAGTATGCGGAGTTCATTTCATATGCGAGCATGTCTTGAAGCACAACATACAGCTCCATTTTTGTCCTACAAGCGAAGTATGCGGATGTTTTCACTAAGTCACTTGCACGTGAAAATTCACCTTTGTTCGAGAGAGTTCCTCTCCAATTCATTGGAAACTATGCAAAATTAAGGGGGAATGTTAGCATAATGTAGCATAGGCATATTTATTGCATTTTATTGCATTGTCTTTTATTTAATAATGTGCAACATGTGCACTCTAGTCTAGTGACTTGCATTCAATATTGTTATGTTGGATAACATTCAATATTGGTATTAGTAGTAATTACATGTGCATGTGAGATGGGTCTTATCATCTCGTAGTTGGTGTCTGCTAGGGTGTCATGTCTATCCATATGAGGCTGTCTAATATCTATAAATATTACAGCTCTTGCATTGTTATGTAATCTGATTTCATGATCAATAATATTTGTGAGGCTTCCATCCCTCTTTGGTCATTGCAATCTTATTCTATTCTATCATTTGGTATCTAAGCTATACCATTATTATCATAGCCATATATTTCACTTTTTATTTTTCTGTGATTATCTTTCGACATCGTACATGTGAAGAGCCACATCCATGTGCAGTATGACCACCATGCATTCACCTTACATAAAGTGAGATTCAAATCTGCCATCGATTTGAATTGATCCACCATTGATAAAGCTCCCCCCATTCTCCCACGTGGAGTGTTTCTTAGTGCTTGGTTTGGTGTGAGGTCTAGTTTCTTGTCCCACATCTGTGGGCATATAAAGTGAATAATCCTTTTAATATTTGGTCGGCCACAAAAATATGTGGCCTGGGCCATGGTTAGATCATTTTGGTCGATTCTCTCTGAGCTCTCTGAGCTCATCTCCTACGACCTTCCTACCCCGAGTCACTCAACTCCCCACCCTCAATGCATCAAACTCCCATTTTCGAGACATGAACCTATGATTCCCAATGATCTTCAACCATTTATATATGACAATATGTTATGAGGGAATCAACATAGAGTGTGTATTCAATGAAGCGCTAAAATTACTTTCAAGGTATAATCCAAAGCTTCTTTCCTCTTAACATTGAACAAAAAAACAAATAATAATTTATAAAAATTACAATCAAAACATTTTGTGTTATTATCATCCTTCGTAATAGATTAAATTAAAATCAACAAAATAGATCAACAATCGTTATTATTGTTATTTAGAGCATTTTAATTTGATCCATTGTTTAGATAAGTTTTATTATTACTTTTCTCTTTAATCCATAAATAGCTCGATGTCCTTACATAATTTTTCGTATGCTCCTCATTTCATTAACCCATGTTATCAAGTTGATAATAGGTTTCGTGCTTATATTTATATCAACTTTAATAAAGTATTAACCACCATTTGGTCGTTTCTATTCTTTTTTTATCATACGGATCACTTTCACCAGATCTTCGTTCACAACTCATTAGGCCTTAGTTTGATATACAATAATTTTTAGATTACTTATTTTTCTAATCAATTTACTTTGAAAATCAACCAACAAATTTACAATCTTTCCATTTCTTTATCTTATTTTCCGACTAAAATGACTAATTGTGTTCTTCGATTTTGCAGGTGAATTATAAAAACTCGAGACAACAACATTGTGCTATCAAAGACAACCATTGAAACATAAACACGCCACCAATATCCTTTCACCGACTCCATCTACTATTGTGCATGGTGTCATTCTAGAATACCGGGCATTTTGGGCCACTAACTAGCACTCTCAAACTACATCACTATCACATGCAATCAAATAACCAGGAAAAGCGTTCTCTAGGTTTTCCTCATTTTTTCTCTATTTTCTCTTTTTGCATTGAATTTTCCCTTTTTTGAGTGATTTTCCACATCGAATGTCATATTTCATTTTGGTCTAAAATGAATCTTCTGCATCTGCTTGCTTACATAGCCTAAGTAAGGGATTTAACTTCTACATTTCACTTATCACACACTGCCTGAGACTACACAAACATAATTAACACATCAAAATATTCCTCTCACCTGGTTAACTAATTGGGACTTAAACACCCAACAGGTAACCATCTCAGACATCTCCCAATCCATAACTACCTAAAACCAGCCTTAGACTCCTTTAGGCACCTTCATTATCCGTTTTACCTTACATCTCGAAATTAATCATGATGATAAAAATATTCGCTTGATTTTTTTGTCAACAACATACATAAACAAATGTTTCTCTATTTCACACCTATTGTCTCTCTCTCTCTCGAATCGAGACAAAACAACAATCTGCTCTATCCAATGATATTACTTCTTCTAATGATCTCACCCAACAAGATACTAAACTCAAAACCACATCATCAGTCACCCAACCTCCAGTCTCCATGGTCTCACCTCATGAGAACCATGTCATCCAAAATTGTCCCCACCTTGACACCAACCCTCATATCTCTTGTCAAGCCAGTCTTCCTAAACTGATCACACCACCATCTCCTGCTCCTCTCGAGACACTTGGGCCTCCTCCTAACCCCATATATGACTTCTTACTCCAAAAATCTCCTATAATCTCTCAATCCTCCCAATCTCCAAAATTGGTGGATCGCATTCCACCCACCTCCCATTTTGACAATTCTATTTCATCCACCATTAATAGGCATGTCCAGCCATTTCAAACTCTTAACACACATATCCCCATTTATCTTTTGCCCCATCATGCCCTTATTGCTCAACATTAGCCTATGCAACAATCCCAACCCATGACACATGTTAGTCCTTACCAGGAAGCTCCCCAAACACCTACATATCCACAAATTAATCAATTGTCTTATCAAACCATTCCGCAAACATCCTATTCACAAAATTATCAACCACCTTATCAGACGATTCCCCAACTACCCACACATCCACAAACACATCATTTTCCTTATAAAACTACTTTTCAAACCACACATCTGATCCGGTCTCAACCTTACAATACCTCAAGTGATAAAATTCATGCCTTCATGAAAGCGATTAGCGAGTTTAGAAACCCTTAACGTAGCACCCAAAAACACCTTATCCTATGAGCACATCTATAATGAACTGATTCATCCTTCGGTTCCAATTAAACCCTACCCTCCTCATCGAAAACTTCCTGCATTTACTAAGTTCAATAACACGAGAAGATGCCCAATAGCATATCCTCACATTTAAACATGCATGTTGTCTTATTGTACATGATCATGATCTACTTCTTCACACTTTGCCCATGTCCTGTCTAGTCTCGGGTTAGGTGGTACAATGATATCTCATGAAATTCCATATTCTCCTTCACCTAGCTTGCACGAGTTGTTCTTAGAAGACTTTTCTATCAATATCACATGCAAAACCACTATCACTTATCTATATACCATTCGACAGTTTGAAGATGAGCCCATTGCCGAATTTGTCGCATGATGGCATGATGTTATAAACCAACTATCCTTCACTATCCCGCAAATGGAAATCATCGAATTATTCTCATGTTCGTGTGCAAAACATATATCATCCACTTTGCAGATCAAATCATTCCAAACTTTTGATGAAGCTTTCACAATGGATCACAAACTCGAAACCCGTGCCATTGAGCAGGGTCATCTTAAACTAAGTTTAATTAAAACAAATTTTGAATCCACTAAACCATTCACACATAAAAAAATTTAATGGTACGGCCAACACCGTGGTCATTGAACCCTCAACCCCATCTACATATAGCACATGGTGTCAACAACGATCTCCTCGGTCAACTGCCAACTACACTCCCTTAGGAGAATCATACAATTTTGTATTTGATAAGTTGATGAGTGTAAACTCCATCTAACTTCCTCCCATACGACCCATGGAAAACTCACAAGCCAAGCCTATTTGGTATCATGAAGCCCACTATTATAAATATCATCGAGTCAAAGGTCACGACATTAAGAGATGTCATTCCTTCAAAGATCATGTCCAACAACTCATAAATCAAGGGGATATCCAAATCGATACTTCAACTATGCAAACTAATCAACCACCAACAAATCAAGCCACGCTCTTTACATCTCAACTATCAAATGCTTATATGATTGACACTATCAGTCAAGATCTTATCTTATCACCAACTCTGCATGTTCCCATAGTGGACATTATTCCCACCTCTTATTCAGAACCTGTCACACCTACATCAACTTGCACTACCTATCTTGAACCTGCACCTTCTCCTATCCTTGTCACCTCCACATCAAATTTGACTATACCATCCACTTCGCCACTTCAAACACACCCCAATCTACCACATTAGATTCCTCCTTAGCACCCATTTCAGCCCCACTCATATCCACACATATCCCTATGTCTCTCACACCTATTCCTTCACCAAAATCTTCATCAAACACACATGTTACTACACCTACATTACTCACAACCATCTCAACTAAACTCAATTCTACTACATGCACCCTTACAACCCTACCTCTAACGTCAACCCCTTTAGCAAACATATCATTCTTACCCCTCGAAGCATTTATGAAACAACCAATTCTATTTACTTCTACATCTAAAAATTCTCCCGCATTTGCTGTATTACCAATGATGTCTACTTCATCAGCTATCACATTACCCACATCTCCAAACATCCCAAATATTCCTACATCTCTATCTATCCCAGCTACCCATAAATATATCATACCAACAAATACACCTATCCCTACCTTGTCATCTTTACCTATATTGTCACTAGTGGCCGCATCACCCAATCTACCCCAATACTCTTTGCCTAATTTGTTTGTCACACTAACCAAATCCTCTCGATTTGCAACCCTATCTAAGATACCCTTTGGATCATCTACTAAACCAACACATCCACCTAAATCAAATAAAGATGATTTACATTCTCCCTCTACAAAATCCTCTCTTTCCATGCCCAAACCTAAACAATCCACATCTCACATAGATATCATTAATTGCATCATACAAAAACCTATTTCTCCATTAACATCCTCATCTTGTTTTAGGGCATTTTCTCCATTAATAACCACACCACCACTATCAAATCCTCTGGTTGAAATTATTATCATACTTTTTAAGGATAAATCTTCTCGATTCAAGTTTAAGGCTCGAGGAAAAAATTCCCGACAATCCCCTGCGCATCCTCGGAAACATTTAGGTTTTCCCTCTTCTCAACAATCCAATGCCATAACATCCATGTTAGGATCAGTCTCTCCATCTATGACATCTTGCAACAATCAATCCACATTCAAAAAATACAATCCTCCAAAAAAATTTGATTTGTCCTCCAAAACACGAAATTCACCTATCCAATCTACATCCACTTTTTCTCCTAACTCCAAGCTGAGATATCCTATCAAAACCCACAAGAGTTACCTTCCCCATGACACTTCAATGGGGTCTTATGCAAATATCCTTCGACATTTAACTTGAACATATTCCATCACACTTCCTCCCATTAAATCATTTAATCCCTATGGTCCCAAGCCATCATGGTTCAATCCTAATTGCAGTTACGCTTATCATCATACCCCAGGCCATGACATCAAACATTATAAGGCCTTTCGATCAATTGTCCACAATCTTATTGAGAAAGATGATTTCCTCATTCAGGGGAAAGTTCCTTCTCCATCTACATTGAATCCAATTCATATCCCATTTTTGGGTCTCCCATGATTCCTTCATCCACATCATCCCTTAATATCTCTCCAGCCCATGACATTCCTCCTAAGGAAGGCCCTCCATTGTTCATCAATATCGCTTATCTTACTAAGCACACTTGTGGTCTCTGATCGTTTACCCCATCCAAATCTAAAACAATCTCATCTAAACTCTTTTGACATCCTTTAACTCCTTCACATTTAACTTATTGGGGGAACAACCTTCCCTCACCCTTGAGCATCTCATCTGTACAACTCCCTTGTCACTAGGGAACTTTGCCCCTTGACATTGTTTCATTTATCCCATCCAAATCCAAACCAATCTCATCTAAAATCTTTCAACATCCTTTAATTCTTTCCATTAAGGGACCTTTTTACCAAAGTCCACCATTGTGGCTATATTTATGCCTCTTTTGGGGCACCATCTATTTCATCAAGTCCACCATTGTGGCTATATTTGTGTCTCTTTTGGGACACCATTTATTTCATCAAGTCCTCCTTTGAGGCCATGATTGTCCTTCTATGTTTATGTCTCTCTTGGGGCATCATTTATTTTCATCTAAATCCACCATTGTGGTCATATGTTTGTTTCCTTTAGGACATAGTTTTATTTCTTGCTTGGCTATCATCTCATCTTATTGCAACTTCACTATCTTCCCTCTTGTGGTGGTAAACCAGAGATGGAACCTCTTAATGCATTGCACTTGCGACCAGTCTACTATTAGCATATTTACCAATGATCACTTAGTTATATCCTTAGATCATTCCTCCATCCTTATCCCCTTCCATTTTCATTGTAATGATCTGAATTATGTGGTCCACCTTCACTACTTTGATATGACCCCGTAACCATTACATCCGTCACCTTCTCATTCTCCTATTGCAGCCATGCAAAGGGTCTAGGGTGTCTCTTGTACATTCCTTATCCCCTCTTAAGTGGTTTACTTAGCTATTCCTAGCTCTCCCCATGTGAAGCTCAAATTCACGTATGCAAAAGGCAAAATCAAAGTTATCAAAAATAGATTGATCCCTCAAAGGACATGAGTTGTTCATGCAAAAAAAAAGAAAAAAACATACAAATCAAAAATAAAAAACAAATAGACTAATCCCTCAAAGGATGGCTATCATTCTTGTCATCCATATTATGTATAAAGTATACCATACCCTCGAAGGATGGCTACTCTATTATTATGGCTTCACGAAGGTTTTCGGCATTGATCAACTTTATGCTATTTTTCTTTCCCTTTCCCAGAACTAGGGCATAGACTTAAGGAATGCCACCTTTGGAGAACCATCTTCCCACATACAAGTTACATCTCCAATCCATTTTTCATGTCAACATTAGGATTACGAGCATCTTTCATCCATATTTCCCTCACAATATTTTGGCATAAGTAACTACCATTGGTTATGTATTAACACCTACTATTGGCAACAAGTGCAATGCCTTGAGAGGTAACCTTTCTTGTTTATCTCCAATCTAGTTCGAAATATAGTTTTCATGTACGCCCTTGCTACAACTATGTTCCATTCATCTCATCCAAATCATATTTTATAAAAATCATCAAATTTCACACTATGAATTTTATATCTATCCATCATCTCCATGAATGCATTTACAAATACACTTTTTTAGTTTACAAATTCTAATTGATCACCATTGTAGTTTGCGAATCCTACTTGAGGATCCTTCTCAAGGAAATTTCGTTATCTTGCAACTCCTTATCTCTTAACATGTTTAACAACATCTTTGATCCATTTCTCCTCGCTCTCCATTTCCACTCATCACCATTTGTCTCCACATCATCCTTCTCACCTTTCTGTCCCCTTGCACGATGACAAATATCTTACTTGTCTTTCCTCTTGAGTTTCCCTTTCACTCTTTCACTTTTAGTTTGACAATATTACTTAACCATCCATACAACCATAGAATCTTGGTCAACGTATTTATTGTTCCTTGGATCCTCTGTTGTAGAAGCTTCTCCACCATTTCCTCTTCCAATAGACAACAATCACCACCACAAACGTCTTCCCAATCCTCCTTTTCCGCCGACACTCTTGCATCATCACTCCCACCACGTGGGCATCCCAATTAAGGATTTCCCTTACACTCTCCATCTACACTACATATGTTCCTCCATCCACTCATGTTACACTCCTTTGTTTCCTTGTTCCGCTCAATCTTTTCATCATTTTTCTTCTTCTTCAGTTTGGCGATCCTACTTAACCATCCCTGTCGTAGGGAAATCTTACTTAAGAGTTCCTCTTAAGAATGGTTTTCCATCTGATACTTCCATCTCCCATCATATCTTCCTCATCTTATGTCTCCCGCATCTCATCATAATTTTCCACTCTAACCAACCATTCCACACCTACATCCAATACAATGTTGTCTTTCTCCTTCCATATTGTCACTGCCGGTTTGGTGATCTTACTTAAATCCTCTTGTGGCATGGCGATCTTACTTAAGAGTCCCTCTTAAGCATGATCAGTCATCCTACACTCACCCACTACCCCACATTCTCTCCATCTACATTTTCTCATCATTCCCCATCATCACATCCTCTCACCTCCTCTTCCATTCATGCAAACACCACTTCCTCCTTGCCTTGTTTTCATCTCCATCATCCATCGTTGGGTAATCTTACTTAATCGTTGCTTCTCCATTCATTTCGTGTCTTATTTCTTCATTTTTCTCTCATTCATTCTCATCTACTACATCCTCTCCTCGTCTTCATCTTCTTACACGTCATTATCCCTCCTTTCTTTACTTTTTCAACTCCATCTTCTAGAGTTATCCCACATATCTACCCCCAGATTTTCCGTCATTTTCATTGATCTTCCCTAACATTCTTTCATCATCATCTTCTGATTCTATGCTAGTAATTATCGGTGGACTTCTCCTAAAAATCACTCATCCCCATTCTTCACATCCGAATCCTTTTCTTGACCTCCTCCATTCTATCTTCATTCCTTCCTTCCTATGTCCTCTCGATCATTATCGGGGGGACTTCTCCTAATGTCCCTTCATTGGCATTCCCCCTTCCATTCTTCATTTACTTTCTTCCTCATCTCATCTTTTGTCCCATCCTTTCCTACTGATCATTATCAGTGGATTTCTCCTAACATCCATTCACTGGCATTGCCTCTCCTATCCCTTCCTTTATTTTTCCTCACCACTTCTCCATCTTCCATTCTTCCTTGCCAATTTCTTCACTGTCTTCATCATGCACCCTCTCTCTATTTTCTCGTCATCAACTTATCCTCATCTCATGCATCTCCACATTTTCCAATCAATGTCATTCCTCCCCTCAAGCTTCTCTTTACGCTCCTTGTGCTTCTCACTCTTTATCAAATATCTCTACTCTTGGTTCCCTTCCTTGCATAATTTTCTTCATTGTCTTCTCCTCCTTTTTGATCCTCATCTTATTTCACTTCCTCTACATCGTCCTTCTCCTTGTTTTACCTCGTACTTTCTCCTTACTTCCCCATCAATAACCCGACTATTCAACATTGTCCCATGTCCTTTATCATCTCATCATCCACATGCATTTCTATGCAAAGGTTCCATATTATTTTCCTTGGATTTTCTCACTATGATCTATTTCCTTCAAAAAAACATTCTTTATCATCTCTTTCATTTTCCATTACCTCTTTACTATCCTCTGCTTCATCCTCCTTCATGATTGTCACTTTAAATAACTCTCTCTATTTTTCATAATTTCATCCTCTACTCTATCCTTTTCCTATCTTCTCTTTGCTTGTCCTTCTTCATTTCCCCTTTCTCTATAATCCTTCTTTGTTATCTTCTTCCTCCCCTTTCATTCCTTCTTTTCTCCTCCTCCATCTCCATCCCTCTATTCCATACCCTTGTCGCCTTCATATTCAATCTTTCTTGCTCTTCTCATAATCAACCAATCCTCCTATCTATTCCCTTTTCTCTTTCTCAACATCCCTCACATTTGGCATTCATGGTCAATGCCAATGTTTCTCCATTTATGTACCACCATCTATCCCTTTCATTACTATTCTCGTTCTTCTCTTGGAAACATTGACCTCTTCTCTTTTTGAGAACCTGTCACATCTTTTATCTTCATCAGTCCTCTTACAAGGACATCATCATATCCATTTCTAAGAATCTCTTCCCATATTCCTTTGATGTTTTTATCTTAGAAGATACCATAACAGCCATCACCTATATGATCTTGTTCTCTTCCATGAATATTTTCTCTGCTTTTGTTTTGTTGCAAAAGTATCTTGACTTCTTATCCTACTTATCGAACAAGTAGGACTGCTTTTACCTTATAATTTGCTAACACTTATGCATATTTCCTATGAAACATGATTGCCATCATATTTATCACCCTTTTAGGGCATTTTATCTCACCCTTCTATCCTATCTTCTCATCATGTCCACATTTATGATTATTCCCCTTAGGATATCTTATTTCAACATTTATTTATGTCTTATGTTGGGGTGCCTTTTCATCCTTGTACTTGTCAACGCATATAACTCAATTCTTTTCCTTCTTGTGCCATGTGCTTGGGGCATCATTATCTTCATCCTCATCCTTTTTTGGATGCATGATTTTTTACACGATTCCTCGCAGAAAAAGGATTGCGCACATATTTTGCATTTAGTTGCACATATTTTGATGTTTTCCTATGACCCATTGGTCATCTTGGTTTACATCCATATTGCAGTGGTCTTCACCCACTCACTAGTCTGTAGAATGTTGTCATCTATCTCTGTTGAGACCGAAATTGTCCTCTACCGATGATGTAATATTAGAGTCACCACCGTACTTCTTTTTATTGTTATTGTGATCCTTTTTGCCTGAGGCATCTTTCCTTTGGTCATGTCTTCATCCATCTTCAGACACATATTTCATCTAACCCTTTTTATTTTTGTCTCGTGGCTTGCTATCGCAAACCACTCAACAAAAAGGGGAAAATGTAGACACCAATTTTGGTATAGCACCCCTCTGTCATCTCGCATTCATGTAATTTCCTATCTCACCTTTATTTTTCCTAAATTTCAATAAACCTCATCATCTATTCAACCAAATTTAATTAATTATTAAATGGGCTCCATATAAACCCATTTAATAATTGATTTTGGCATTATCCCCATCTCTCACAAATTATTCAATCCATGGGTATTAATATACCCATTTGACACCCCTTTCTAAATGGAATCTATCATCTCACCTACCATGTCAATCATGCTCCCCACTCCATCTAATAATTCAAGCCGTGGTCCCCACGTGATCACATCATATCTCTTAACTCGGGTTACTCTACCCAACCCTAGTTACTTGTTAACCCCAATCTAACCTCACATCCAAGCTATAAATATGGGTTTTTTCCCCATATTTTAAGGACCGATATATTTTTCAAGACTGCTGACCGATATATTTTTCAAGAAAACCTGGAGATACCTAGGTCTAGAGAGGATAAGAAAGAGCTCATTTAAGTTCTACAAGTTTGAGGGATAAATCTTTGCCATGGTTCATTATCTTACCATCTTGATGCCTAGTTCATCTCCATAGTGAGCACAAGCTAAGTTCCCTTGTCATTTTAGTTACTTTTCATTTTATATTCCATTATTTCTACATGATAACTATTGTTCATGATCTATTATTATCTTTTCTAACATGGGGGTTGACATCCTCCAAGGGAGTTAATATCCTCTTAGAACCAAGATTGTTTGGGTAACCCCGCATATTGTGATCTAATCTTATATGTTTCAGTTTTATAGATCTAGCTTCTTTATATCATGCATCTATCTTCTTTGCACCCATAGATCCACATCTACATCTGAGGTCCTAAGCCCTCCATCATTCGAAGTTGTTGGTGGCTCCCAGTATCGGCCTTCACCCCACTTGAGAATAAAGTTTCCTATACAACATTTTGGTATAACTAAATTATGATCACGATAAGATTAGACCTAGAAAAAAGCAAAGCAAATATTCATGGAAGAGTACAAGATCAGATAGGTAATGGGAATGATGGTATCTTCCAAGACAAAAATGTCAAAGGAAGATAGGAAGAGATTCTTAGAAATGGATATGATGATGTCCCACGAATGAGAGGATTGGTGAAGATAAAAATGTGACGGGGTTCTCAAAAAAAAGAAGAGATTGATCTGCAGAGAAGAACAAAACGATAATGAAATATATTGGTGGTGGTAGATAAATGGAGAAACATTATAATTGATGTGAATGCCAAATGTGAGGGATGTTGAGAAAGAGCAAAGGGAATAGACATGAGTATTTGGTGATTATGAGAAGAGAAAGAAAGATTGAATGTGAAGGTGATATGGGTATGGAATAGAGGGATGGAGACGAAGGAGGAGGAAAGAAGGAATGAAAGGGGAGGAAGAAGATAACAAAGAAGGATTATAGAGAAAGGGGGAAATGTAGAAGGACAAGAAAAGAGGAGACAAGAAGAGGATAGAACAGAGGTGAAATTATGAAAAAGAGAGAGAGTTATTTAAAATGAAAGGTGTGAAGGAGGATGAAGCAGAGGAAAGCATATAGGTAATGGAAAACGAAAGACATGATAGTGAAAATAAAATTGAAGGAAAAGATCATGGTGAGGAAATCAAGGAAATAATATGGAACTGACCGCATGGAAATGCATGTGGATGATGAGATGATAAAGGAGATGGGATAACGCTGAAGAGTCAAGTTATCGATGGGGAAGTAAGGAGGAAGTGCAAGGTAAAATGGGGAGAAGGACGATGTAGAGGAAGTGAAATAAGATGAAGATCAGAAAGGAGGAGAAGACAACGAAGAAAATTATGCAGAAGGAAGGGAACCAAGAGTAGAGATATTTGATAAAGAGTAAGAAGCACAAGGAGCGTAAAGAGAAGCTTGAGGGGAGGAATGACATCAATTGGAAAAGAAGTGGAGATGCATGAGATGAGGATATGTTGATGACGAGAAAATAAAGAGAGGGTGCATGATGAAGATAGTGAATAAATTGGCAAGGAAGAATGGAAGATGGAGAAGTGGCGAGGAAAAAGAAAGGAAGGGATAGGAGAGGAAATTCTAGTGAATGGATGTTAGGATAAATCCACCGATAATGATCAATAGGAAAGGATGGGACAAAAGATGAGATGAGGCATAAAGTAAATGAAGAATGGGAGGGGGAACACCAATGAAGGGACGTTAGGAGAAGTCCCCGATAATTATCAGAGGGCATACAGAGGAAGGAAGGAATGAAGATAGAATGGAGGAGGTCAAAGAAAAGGATTCATGTTGTGTAGAATGGGGATGAGTGATTTTTAGGAGAATTCCACCAATAATTATTAGCGTGGAAATAGAAGATGATGATGAAAGAATGTTAGGGGAAGATAAATGACAATGATGGGTAAGTATGGGGGTAGATATGTGGGAGAACTCTAGAAGATGGAGTTGAAAAATTAAAGAAAGGAGGGATAATGATGTGTAGGAAGATGAAGATGAGGAGAGGATCCAAAGTAGATGAGAGTGAATGAGAGAAAAATTAATAAACAAGACACAAAATGAATGGAGAAGCAACAGTTAAGTAAGATTACCCAATGACGGATGATGGAGATGAAAACAGGGCAAGGAGGAAGTGGTGTTTGCGTGAATGGAAGAGGAGGTGAGAGGATGTGATGATGGGGAATGATGAGAAAATGTAGATGGAGAGAATGTGGGGTAGTGGACAAGTGTAGGATGACAGATCATGCTTAAGAGGGACTCTTAAGTAAGATCTACCATGCCACATGAATAGTTAAGTAAGATCACCAAACCGGCAGTGACAATATGGAAGGAGAAGGATAGCATTGTATTGGATACATGTGTGGAAGGATTGGTTGGAGTGGATGAGTATGATGAGAGGTGGGAGATAGAAGATGAGGAAGATATGATGGGATGTGGAAGGTTCAAATGGAAAACCATTCTTAAGAGGAGCTCTAAAGTAAGATTTCCTTATGACGGGGATGGTTAAGTAGGATCGCCAAGCTGAAGAAGAAAAACGATGACAAAAAGGCGAGTAATGTGCACCAAAATGAAATAAGAGATGAAAGGAGGTGATATCAAAGTGATAATAAGGGAGCAAAGGAGTGTGACATGAATGGATGGAGGAACATATGCAGTGTAGATGGGGAGTGTAAGGGAAATCCTTAATTGGTATGCCCACGTGGTGGGAGTGATGATGCAAGAGTGTTAAGTAGAAAAGGAGGAGTGGAAAGATGGTTTTGGTGGTGATTGTCATCTATTGAAAGAGGAAATAGTGAAGAAGCTTCTACAGTGGGAGGATCCAAGGAAGAAGATATACCTTAACTAATATTCTCTGGTTGTATGGATGGTTAAGTAAGATTGTCAAACTGAAAGTGAAAGAGTGATATGGAAACTCAAGAGGAAAGACAAGTAAGATATGTGGCGTCATGCAAGGGGACATAAAGGTGAGAAGGATGATGTGGAGACAAATGGTGATGAGTGGAAATGGAGAGCGAGGAGAAATGGATCAAAGACGTTGTTGAACATGTTGAGAGATAAGGAGCTACAGGATAATGAACTTGCCTTGAGAAGGATCTCAAGTAGAATTCGCAAACTGCAACAACGATCAAGTAGAATTCACAAACCGAAAAGTATATTTGTAAACACATTCATGGATATTATGGATAAATTTGATGTGATTTTGATAAAATATGATCTGGATGAGATGAACGAAACATAGTTATAGCAAGGGCATACAAGGAAACTATGTTTCAAACTAGATTGGAGATAAACAAGAAAGGTTACCACTCAAGGCATTACACTTGCAGCCAATAACAAGTGTTAATACATAACCAACGATAGTTAGTTATACCAAAAGACCATGAGGGAAATATGGATGAAATATGCTTGTAATCCTAATGTTGACATGACAAAGGGATTGAGATGTAACTTGTACGTGGGAAGAGGGATCTCCAAAGGTGGTGTTCCTTAAGTCTATGCCCTAGCTCTAGGAAAGGGAAAGAACAATAGCATAAAGCTTTCTGAAAATGTTGATAAAGGAAGGTTGATCAATGCAAAAAACCTTCCAGATGCCATAATAACAGAGTAGCCATCCTTTGAGGGTATGGTCTACTTTATACATAATATGGATGAAAAGAATAATATGATAGTCGTCCTTTAAGGGATCGGTCTATTTCTTTTGATATTTCTTCGCTTTTGTTTTGTCACAAAAGTATCTTGACTTCTTTGTCTTCTTGACTTTATAATTTTCTAACACTTATGTATCTTTCCTATGAAACATGATTGCCATCATATTTATCACCCTTTTAGGGCATTTTATCTCACCTTTCTATCCTATCTGCTCATCATGTGCACATTTATGAGTATTCCCCTGTGATATCTTATTTCAACACCCATCTATGTCTTATGTTGGGGCACCTTTTCATCCTTATACTTGTCAATGCATAGAACTCACTTTGTGTCCTTCTCATGCCCTATGCTGGGGCATCATTATCTTCATCCTTGTCCCTTTTGCAGACACATGATTTTTCATACGATTCCTTGCAGAAAAAGGATTTCACACATATTTTCACTTTCTATTGTGCATATTTTGATGTTTTCCTATGACCCATTGGTCATCAAGGTTTACATCCATACTGCAGTGGTCTTCACCCACTCACTTTGGTCTATAGAACGTTGTCGTATGTCTCCGTTGAGACCGTAATTTTCTCTACCGATGTGATATTGGAGTCACCACCATACTTTTTTTCATTGTTATTGTGATCCTTTTTGCCTGAGGCATCTTGCCTTTGGTCATGTCTTCATCCATTCTCGGACACATATCTCATCTAACCTTTTTTTTTGTCTCATGGCTTGCTATCACAAACCACTCAACAAAAAGGGGCAAATGTAGACACCAATTTTTGGTATAGTGCCCCTCCGTCATCTCACATTCATGCAATTTCCTATCTCACCTTTATTTTTCCTAAATTTCAATAAACCTCATCATCTATTCAACCAAATTTAATTAATTATTAAATGGGCTCCATATAAACCCATTTAATAATTGACTTTTGGCATTATCCCCCATCTCTCACAAATTATTCAAAACATGGGCAATAATGCACCCATCCGACATCCCACTCTTAAAATTCAAAAAGAGAATACATTATTTCACCTAATATCCCCACCTCTTATCACATCCTTATCTTTTTCTTTACTTTAAGTCAAATTGTGAGCCCCATGTGATCACATCACTTCTTTTAATCAAGGTTACTTTACTCAACCCTGAGTATCTTTTAACCTGCAGTCTAACCTCACCATTAAGCTATAAATATGGGTTTTCCCCCATATTTCAAGGACCGATATTTTTCAAGAAGACCCGGATATATTTTTCAAGAAGACCTGGAGAGACCTAGGCCGTAGAGGAGAAGAAAGAGCTTAATTAAGTTCTACAAGTTTGAGGGAGAAATATTTTCCATAGTTCATTATCTTACCATCTTGATGCCCAGTTCATCTCCATAGCAGAGCACAAGCTAAGTTCCCTCGTCATTTTAGTTACTTGTCATTTTATATTCCATTATTTCTACATGATAACTACTATTCATGATCTATTATTATCTTGTCTGACACGGGGGTTGACATCCTCCAAGGGAGTTAATATCCTCTTAGAACCGAACTATCCGGGAAACCCCGCATATTGTGATCTAATCTTATTTGTTTCATTTTTGCAGATCTAGCTTCTTTATATCATGCATCTATCTTCTTTACACCCGTAGATCCACATCTACATCTGAGGTCCTAAGCCCTCCATCATTCAAAGTTGTTGGTGGCTCCCAGTATCAGCCTTCACCCCACTCGAGAAAGAAGTTTCCTATACAATAAATCCACTTAATGGGGTTACCTTTATCTGAAAGTATCATATGGATATTCATTTTGATGATTTTGAGGGAAATCAACATTTTCTCATGAGATCAAGGAGATAGAGTGAAGTTTAATTTTTCATTTGTCTAATTTAGCCATGATTTCCCTTTATACCACTAATACAACTCAATTATTAGCAACTAATTCTATCTCCTCCCATGTGTTTGGGTGGGACCACAAGGTGATCATGCCACAAAACATCTCAAAAAGGAGTAATATTCATCTAGAATCATCTATCGCTGATTTGGAGTTTGTATGACCATAATTTTAAGAATTAAAAACCTAAATTTTATTCATGAAAATATCCCTTGTCTCCTCACCAAATCCTCAAAAATTGTTCTTTAATTTTAGCTCTCTAAAATATTCTTATAATAAGACTAGTCCCATGTCAAATGGAGATTTTGATCAAAAGATATGAGAAAAATACCAGCCATGTGTTGTTCCCCTAAAGCCCAGATATGAAAATGGTAGTGATTTTTTTACCACATATTTAGGCTCAAAATTGATTGGCTATTACCTAAGACAACCTTTATTGTGTAGTTAGTTCTCTTTAAAACCTTTCTAATAAGACCAATTTTACACAATTGAAGGCTAGTTTGGTGAGGCCACATGTCATAATATCCTCATATTTATGGTGTCAATTCATGGGGTCACATCCTCGATCTCTACCCTTTTGGGTTTCAAACATCCCAAGAGATTTATATATCCATGATTACTCCACATGGACCAATGATGTGTCTTGCAAGTTATTGGGTGACTATTCTGGAAACATTATTGGTGACTCGAGGAGCCATCTTCCTACTAGATGTGATAACCATTTTCCTTATGTATCCATTGGGAATGGAGTAACCTAGAACTTTAAGATTGGCCTTGAAAATGTTTAATCTTCTTGAATATTTACCTTTCCTTTTCTGATTTAACAATGAAAAATATCTAATTTCTCCATGAAAAACCTTCCACACAAACCCAATGTGAAATCTATCTCAGATCTACACACAAACTCTACAAGATCCCCAAACAACTTCCCATTACGTGCCTCCAATAAAAAACTATGTACAAAATCAAAATCATACATGTTTCAAGTGAAACATGTAAAGTGTTCCAATACACTTATTCTTCCTAGAGAACATTAAACTACTCCTACTCTAACCATGATTAAAATCATGTCAAACTAATCCACAAGTCAGGTAAGATAAATAACTTCCTTTCCTAATGAATGTAGGCTAACAAAAAATCTTTATAATAACTAAGGATGGTGAGGATTAAGAAAACATGGTCAATAGATCATTATATTTCAAAATATCAACTAACTTGGCTAAAAAACACCTCTACTTGATCATTATTCTAGTTTTGGAGGTGTTGAAGTTGAATTTTGAAACTTTGATGTTCCTCACCATACTCCAAAATGAGCATGGTTGGTGACAACTTATGTTGAAGATTTAATATATCCAAGTATCTGATTTAAAACCCAACTTTCAAATCCAATGGACTTCTCCAACTCTCAAACAAGCCACAATCTTCATCTTTCTTCTTTTGGGGAATGTTTGCAAGTTGTTTTAACTTGTCTTCTTCTATTCTATATTTTAAAAACACCTCTATTCCAACACTTGGCTCTGTATCCCCTTTCTCGAGCTCAAACATGAAGTTTATGAGGATAAACTCATCCTCCCTACTCCCTAGCCATTTCAAACTCTATTTTAAGGTTACAATGTTTAATGATGTCATGGGTGAGTCACCTGCAATCCTTCATAAATGTAGAAAGCTATAAACATGCACAATAATAGGCATCATTGCATTCAAACAAAACCTCATGGTCACCTTGAATATCTTCCTCATCCTTTATATAACCTACACAAGTGTTGAGAAACACTTTTATCTCCTTCTCAAGATCAATTTAATCATCATCTGATTTTGCATGATTTATTTATATGATGGATGCCTCTATTTTCACATTTTGAACACTCTCATCATCTGAGTATGATTACACAAATATATGCATATATTATATCATCATTCCCTTTGGTGAAACTAGTCTGAACTGGATATGATGTGTTGGAAAGGGATTGTTCATTGATTAAAATTTTAGAAAGAGTTAGTTTGAGCTCAAAATTGTTGATTTAATCCTCTGAAACCTTCACATCAGTCTGTCGATGTGCTTCTTCCTCTACAACTCAAGTAATTTGAGAAATTCTTGCTTAATTCTCTCTTGTTCATGTTGATCCTCCAATAAAGTCTCATGGAATGGCATTAAATTCTTCTTAGAGTGTGGTAGGTTTTACGGTTTATTTTCCTCCTCATGATAGTGACAAATACCCCAATCTACTAATACCATGTGATAGTTTGGGTTGGTCAATATTAGGTAGAAGATTGGGATAGCCTATGAAATACCACAATTCCTAAAAGTTTCATGAAAAATCTTTGGAGGGCTAGGTAATGCCATAATCGGAGGTGGGAGGGAATTTTGTAAAATATAGCGATTTTTGGATTAAATGAGCCTCTAGGAAAACAAATGGAGGATTAGGAACCATAGGGGTTTCTTGGATCTGAAGTAAAACATTATGAGGTTCAATAATTAAATAAAGAGATTGAGGATTGGAGAGATGTGAATGGATTTCCTTTTACCTGCCTAAATAATATTTTTATCATCTTGTATAGCTACGTCAAAATACTGAGGAATATTTCTGCCTCTTAGAGATTGAATCATGACATCAATATTGGAATCAGAGCCTCTCAAATAGTACCATAATGTCATACCTAATTGGGGCTTGAATTCCTAAGGGATTTTATTCCAATTATTTGTGAATTTGAGATTAAAGTGCAAGACATGTTCCATTGAGGCCCTCTTTATGGTGTTTAGGTGTTCCATGAGAGATATGATTTATGCATTCTCCTTGCACCACTTCCCCAAAAAAATCCCAGTTGATTCCATGTATAAATGGATTGTGGAGCCAAACTTAGATACTAATCTTGAGTTTACCTCTTAAAAAAGAGATAAGTATTATACTACAAACATTCTCCTCTCTGATATTTTGGATGGCACAATGGTTGGCCACATATTAGATATGCTCAACATGAGTTATGTCACCATTTTCAAGAAAGATAGATAGGGTTTATAGGGATAATTTATGAATCTCATCCAACTGCTACAAACATAGAGGGTTAGAGTCAAAATGAGGGAATGGGTACACTTTTCTAAGAAAAACAAAAGAGTTGAAACATTAAGATATGAATGGAAGATGAAGGAAATTTTCTAACATTGAAGGAATTTGTAATATTTGAACACACGGAGTTTCCAAGTTCTTCAAAAATGAGGTTCGCAAACCATATGAGTTGAGAAAACACCAAATATTATTTGTAAATTAAAAGGGTGTGCATTCTTATGTGAGAAAATCTAGTAATTGAATTAATCAAGAACACAAAAATTGTCTACAAATTCTTTGATAAATAAATATGAGGATCAAACAAAGTGTTCACATAATTGGTCCCATTGGGAGTGCCAAAACTTGTTGTCACGTAAAATTTGCACCCGTGAAATCTCACCAAGTTCTGGAAAACATTGTTATCTTAGTAGAAACAATGGGATTTCCCTAAGTAGTGGGACATTGGCTCCTTGGGTAGACCTCCATATAAGGTTGGCTCCTCAGTTAACTACCTAGTGTTAACATTAACCTTAACACTAATCTACTTATTTACAAGGGGGAAAGGAGGAAGATAAAACATGAATTAAATAAAGGGGGTAGTTATTGCACCAAAATAGAAGGGATATTTCTCCCTAAGGGTTATAATATGGGGAAACACAAATCCAAAAGGGTAGAAATAAGTCATAGTTCAGCTTGCATCAAATTAAACTCATATCCACCATCATTTAAACACAGAGAAATGGAATCATATAAGAATAACCCACACACATCATGTCATTAATGAAAAGAGTGATAAAGAACACATTAATCTAACCTAAAGGGCATAAAAGATCCATAATCAATATCATATTATTTCTTGGAAGTATGCACATTCTATTCCATTACTAGGGGAAGGTATTAGATGCATCACTTTAGCCCAAATCGAGTTCGAAACTCCTAATGTTTAACTATCATTTTGGCATGGTAACTTTACATTGAGGAGAGGATAATTACAATGAGAAATTGAGTTACATTTATAGAGGAATAAGAGAGGGGAATGGATCGAAGATGCCATGTAAGATGTTTGACATGGTTGGTCTTTTCAAACTAGCTCAAAGGAAAATCCACAAGTCTCATGATTATCCACCTCATGGGGTTTCCTTGATCTACAAAAAACATGTGGATATTCATTCAAAGGATAAGACTCAAGAGGGAAATAAGCTTTTTCATGAGATCGGATAGATCATGTGAATTTTAAGTTGTCGTTTGTCTAATTTAGCCATGATTTATCTTTGGACCACTAATATAATTCGTATTCATTCTTAACAACCAATTCTACCTCCTCCTATTCATTTTGTAGGACCATAAGGTGGTTATGGCTCAAAACATCCTCAAGAAGGAGAAAGATTCCTATATTAGAATTTGTAATTGATTTGGAGTTTCTTTGATCAGTTTTTACAAACTAAAAAAACCTAAAATTTAGTCATGAAAATACCCCTCATATCCTCACCTAATCCTTTGAAATTGTACTATGAGTATAGATCTATAAATTACGCTTCAAATGAGACTAGCCTAATGTCAAATAGAGCTTTGGATCAAAATATATGAGTAAAAAACCAGTCCTATGTCAATTCCCAAAGCTTGTATCTAAAAACAGTAGTAAGTGTCTTTTACCATTTTTTTAGGCTCAAAAACACTTGATTGTGACCTTAAACCACATCTAATGTACTTTTGTCTTTAAAATCATTCCAAGGAGATTATGTTTTCTCATTTTGGTCAACATGAGAAAAATTATGATCAATCAAATTTTACGAACGTTTTACACATATGACAACCACATGGCCATCAATTTTAACCTCCTTTGCCAATTGGACATGTGTTTATCCCTTATCGGTCATCTTTGATCCATTTTTTTTCCAAAGGTATCTAGAAGAGCACCACTTCATAAGAAACACCAAAAATAGAAGAAAAATCATGTAGGAAGAGGAATAGATGGTTAAGTTACATAACCACCACTTTGCGTAGAGTATCGATTGTGTAACCACCCCATCGGTTGCATAACCACCCCTTTACATAGATGACAGTTATGTAACCACCATGGACATTGTGTAGCCACCATTCTACAGACATTGGTATTCCCGTCACTAATGGACAAAAATAAATAAGCCATGAATAGTCACATATTTGGAATGTCCTAATTGTGTCTCTTCCTGCACAACCCTTCCTATTCTCTAGTACATGGGAGGACATGGGAAGAAACTATAAATACAAGGAGATCAAGTGGTTTTTGATCATCAAATTTTGAATGAAGAGAAGTGAGAAAGAAACCATTAAAGCTCGAATTGTTTTATAGAAGCAAGGTATGAAAATAGAGAAAAAAAGTACATAAGGGGTTTGTTAACATTGTTTATCTTCCTTCATCTTATTGTAATCTGTATTTCTTTTTAATTTGGCCAATATATATAAGTGGGAAGAAATATAAATTTCCTTCCCCGACTGGTTTTCCTCAAACCGGGGTTTCTAGGATAAAAATACTCTATGTGTGTGTTAAATTATCTTCATTCCTTTTTCATGCAAAATAGCTCTAAGTTCATATTTTATTCACTAGCATTTGAGAATTGTCATTTTCAAAGAATTGGAAGTAGAACTGAAATTTTTGTGGTCTTGTAAATTTCAAAAGATAGAGGTTTACAAATCAATTTTCCTACCTTTGGTGAGGCCACATGTTACAATCTCACTAGATATAGGGTCTCAAGGTCATGGGTTCGGCCTCCACCTTGATGGGTCTCAAAATTTTCAAGAGCTTAAGCCACATGTGATTGGTCCACATGGACCAATGACGTGTCATTTAAGATCTCGAGGTTTCCTAAGTATCCTTGGGGTTGATAAGGGTGTCCTATGATATTTTGGGCCACCACATGTTCTTGAGGTCTTGAATCACCTTGATTGCAAACCCTTGTTGGATAAAAGTTTGAATCCACAAACTCCCAAGATTAGGGACTATTGTGACTGGTCCACATTGACCAATCTTGGATTGTCATGATTGGTCCACATGGACTAGTCATGGTATCTTGTTCTCTTGGGTTTTTGACAATTTTGAGACTTAACCACTTAGATCTCGATTCCCATGGAGATTGAGTGGCTTGTGATTGGTCCATGTTGGCCAATCACAAACCATTCAAATTCTCAAGACTTAGGCCTTTGCCTTTAAACCTTCCTCATGTTTTAGTTTGTTAGCATAAATGTTAATAAATCATTTTGTTTTGTAAATCGACCATGTTCAAGTATGCCCTCATGGTAGGTCGGTTTTCCTTCTTGCAACTATTTTTAGGTTCCATCGAACCACTTTGTTCTTGTATATATTATCTTGTGCCACTACTTTTGATATATCAATAAAAAAAAATTTGTCTTCTCTTCCTTTGGTGTATCATTGGTATCAGAGAACTCATCCTCTCCCTATGTGGAAACTCGGAAAAGGCATTTTGGAGGAGCACAAGATCTTAGGATGGGTAAGAGCTCCTTTATCCTTGGCATGGAATTTTTTGTCTTTATTGTCTTTGAACTCAAACCAAAACATGTTGAATGATTGGTGTTTTTGGCTGGAGTGATATTTTTGGAGTCCTCTTAGACGTGGCAAAAAAAGGAAAAAAAAAGTGTGAAGATTGACGTTGCACCTGTGCAAAGAGAGTATAATGTCCGGAAACGTGCAAAAGTAAGAAATTTGCAAAGATGTGTTTTGATTGAAATCACCCTTTGATGGCGTGGAGACTACACAAACCTTCAATGTGTGTCTGGGTGTAGAATATTTTTATTACAAAATGTGGAGGAGAAAATGTGGCCTTGAGAGCACATGTCACACATTCCATATCTTTGAAAGTAACACTACGATCAATCGAGAAATGAATTGCCATTAAGAGGCCAATAAAAGCTTCCAAAAGCACCATATTTTATTTTTTCATTGCTCAAAGCCCTTCATAACAATATAAATTTGTAATTTGAGGAGATAGTACATAAGGGACTACTTTGGAGTGATCATATGGTGTCAAGGCAAGAAGGTTCGTGTGGAGCTCGAGAAAGGCTATGAGGAAGATGATGAATGTGAGATAGAATGCCCAAATAAGCATATGCATCTCACCTTTGCATGAGCGTACCCAACCCTCCTATATTCTCTTGTTCATCAAGAAGGCATTATACCTTTGAACATAATAATAATAAAATATTGTTTTTGACATCATGTCGGCTCTAAAAATATTGATATCTAATGCCTAGATCTTGAAAGAGCCAAATTATGTTGCATGGAAGACAAAGATGAGAACCATTATCATTTTTGAAGATCTCGGTAGATCACAACTAGTATATTCGCTCATCCCACCAACGTACATGAGAAAATGAAGTATGACAAGGTTGATGCAAAATCCTTGATGTTGATCACTCTGAGCATATCGATGAGGTACAACCACACATACAAAATGTGAAAACATAAGATAAGTCCTAGGTTACTCTCTATCATCTATAAAGAAAATAATTTGACAAAATTTCTTCATCTCCAATCAAAGCTTCATACCATGAGTATGTAAAGAAGGCGATCAAGTGGAAGAATTCTTGCATCGTGTGGTGGAGTTATGAGAACAACTTAGTACACTCAGAGAAGTTTCCAAATATAAGTTTCTTGTCCCTCTCACACTGAGAGATCTTCCTTCCCAATCCAGGACATTCATCGCTACATTGACCATCAAACAAAATGAGGTGAGCTTTTCCAAACTAGTAAAGTTTTAGAGCCGAGAATAATTCATTTAGAAAGTGCAAGAATAATTTGAGGAAAAAGTGTTGATATCGAGGAAGAAGAAGATTTAGAATCCTCATAAAAGACAACAAGAGAAGAAGACACAAAAGTAACCACAAAAGAAACAATAGAAGAAGAAGTCTCAAAAGGTGAATCAATGGTGTCACATCTACACCATGAATACGCATGAAACTATGAATTGTTAGTACAATGGTTGCACACAACACAATTCTGGAGAAGAGAGCACATCTAGCCAAGGTGATTCACAAGAAATCCAAGTGGTGTCCTCATGAAAAGAAGTAGAAAGGACATGTCATAGCCCAACCAGATGATGACTCAAATGAATATTTCCTAGAATCATCAAATTACGGCACACATGAAGATGATTTAGTTCTTGTATCCCAAACATCGCAACCATCATAAAATGATTGGTTGATCAATTCAGGTTCAGAAAGCACATGATGGGAGATATAAAGATGTTTGATTCATTGACTGATCAATCCACTTAAGATTAGGTTCATATTTCATACAATAAGGAGTATGTAGTAGAAGGAATAGGAAATGTCACCATTCCTCTTGGGATAAGAAGATGTACTCTCACGAAGGTGCTCTATGTCCCTAGCTTGACCAAAATCTCCTATCTCTTAATTGTTGAATCACAATCTCAAGGTGGATTTCTGGTTCAGAATGACATCAAATCATGTTTGATATCTCAAGAAGGTACGATACTTGCTAGAGATTTTTTGAAGGATCGTTTATTTACATTATATGCAGTTTCATCCTCTACATTACACTATCTACCTCAACAATGGAATCCACTATACTATGGCATTATTGATATGGACATCTTTCTATCAACTCCCTCTATTAGCTTAGTTTAAAGTAGATGGTACAAGGACTTCCTCCTCTCTCTCATTCATTACCTCTTTGTCCTGGATGTGTGACAGGAAAGCAACATCGGGATCCATTCGAGTCAATTACATTCCATGCCAAGAACCATCTCGAGGTCATGTATACCAATTTATGTGGACCCTTTCCTACCTCATTTAAGGGGTTTCAATACTTCCATTTGTTCACTAATGACTATTCACGTAAGACTTGGATGTTCTTTCTCCAAAAAAAGAAGAGTGATGAATTTGCAAATTTCAATAAATTATGGGCATTCTTGAATGATACACAACAACATACAACTCCTAATATAACACCCCCTATACTCCTCAGAGAATGTAATTCTCAATCAAACTGTCATGGAGATGGCTCGTTGCATGCTTTCCACTATGAAGTTGGAGAATATATTTGGGTTAGACACGGTCAAGAGTGTTGTATATCTTCTTAATCAAGTATCTATAAATATCTTGAAGGACAAGACACCATAAGAGGTGTGGATTAATCATGTTGTTGTTAGACCAAACCGGTTATATATATATTTATCATATTAAAGCATATAAGCAATAAACATGGAAATAACAACAAAAGAAAATACACAAGATATAATGTGGTTCACCTAGTGTGGGCTACATCCACCAAGAAACAAACAATATATTATTCTAGAGGTTGTAGAATTGAATCTATAATTTTCCACACCTTACACGATGTACACTAATTTTCCTCTCACAAGCTTCTTTAAGATCTCACCAAGTATTCCTTCTTACAATTCTCCCAACCTAACCTCTAGCCCTAGTTTCTAGCTTATAAAAGCATAAAAACTTAGGGAACTTTAGCATTCATTTACAACTATTAGATTAATTTTATAACAAATATTAGATATGATTCCCGTGACTTAAATATAAACAATCAAACACACATAACCAATGTTAGTTTCCCTAACCATTATCAATTTGTCCCAACTGATGTCGGTTAGTATGCTAGGTGACTGACACCGGTCAATTGATCTATGTCGGTTATTATGTAAACCTACAAGTTGTAAATAAGCTCCTTTGTGAAGCAATTCAGCTCCAAAATTTCAACAATCTCCTACTTGGAGATAAATTGTTGCACTATCCTGCATGGCTCCATCATTGGTTCCTCTCTTGGATTTGTTTCTTCCTCTTCAAGTCTTAAACTTGAAGACCAACAGAAGTGGAGTGTAGCTCCAACTTCTCCTTTTCCAACGGATTTTTTAGCATATCCATAGGGTTCTCATTCATATGAAATTTCTCTAACTTTAGTTTCCCATCCTCCAACACTTTCCGTATGAAGTGATATCTCAACTGAATGTGTTTTGTTCTTGAATGAAATGTTGAGTTCTTTTCTAAATGAATTGCACTTTGATTATCACTTTACAATCTACAATCATCTTACTCCTTTCAACATCAATGGAAAGAAAAATGAATGAGGGAGATGGAATGGAATGAAGGAAAGGAGTGGAATGGAATGAATTGAAAGAACATGCAAGAGTTAGGTAAAAACAGAGCCTAATATTGCACGAAGAGGAAAGATGAATAACTAACACAAATAAAACGGAGTTTGAGTTAGCTAAACAAGAATATGTAAAAGGGAACACACGTGAGCAAGTAGATAATCAGAGCTTGATCACTGTGAACTAGAACAACAAATTAATAACGTTGACAATAAGATCAAAGATAATATTTGCATGCAAGATTCAAACACCTAACATCTAATGAACATAAGAACATCAAATGTTACAAGAGACAATGAATGAGACACAAAGTTCGTATTTCATTAACTCCAAAATGTTTTCACAAAAGAACACAAAGTTTCTTCTTGAAACAAAGCTTGCACACAAAAGTATTTCTTCTCCTCTCTCAAAGTCACCCTTACAAATGAGCCCCTCACTTCCTTTTATAACCCAAAAGTTGGTTACAAAGTAGTTAGGGTTTTACATGATCATTAAATAAGGCACTTAAGTGACCTTTGACTTTTTCAACCAACTTTATTAAAAAGTGACTAAAAATAGAAACCACTTAAGTTAAAAAGTCATTTAAGGAAAAATACATAAATAAAAGAAATGGGTACATGTGGACCCCACTTAAATGACTTGGACACACACCTAGACATCCTAGTCAACAATGCGCCACCTAGATCAAAACACCTAGGGTCAGTGCCTTATCCATTGGGCCAAGAGTCCACCTATCCCAATCATATGGGAATGAACTCATTGACCGTGCTCCGTAATCCTCCAAATGACAAGAGTGTCGAGCTTGAAACTTGAGCAATTCATCCACCCCTCCATTTGAGCAATATCTGGTGTGAGAAAGTTTGTCTTCATTTGTATTCACATTCACAATTACACACAATTCTCCACATGCTCTGAATACCTTTCCATGGTGAATTATTCATTTTCATGAGACCGTAGTCGTTACGCCACCTTGGTTTGTCAGAATCCAAGCTTCTGGTCTTTCGCCATTGAGAAGATCTCCAAGAGCCAAAATTGCAATTCACCTCCTGGAGTTATGTCTTTTGTCTTTGTCACCATCCCAAAGTGTTGGCATTCTGATTCACTCATGATCGTCCAATTCGAGAACAGAACAACTTAAAGACTAGCCGATGAAGTATTGTGCACGGTGCTAACTGAGAGCTGACAAGGACACGCTTGAATGATGTGGCCTTGCTTGATGATCCGCACAATTGCACTTATCATTGGTCTTGGTTTGTCGATGAATAGATCCGCCACAATGATCAAGTGAAAAATTGATGTAGACAAGATTCTCCCATTATCGATCTCTGCCGATAACAATGACTTTTGACTCGAAGAGACCAATGCCAATAACTACGACTTATACCGCATAATGAGGAAGTTAGGGGTTGCTTCCATTTTGGAGCCATTGGAGTTGAATCGCCACACTATATAGGTTTCATGGTGCATCCATGCAAGTGATGACCAATTCGAACAAGCGTCAGGAAAATTGTGACTCGCCTTCGGTTGATATGCGATCGCAGAATCGACCTATGTCGACGTGTCCCAAGTTGGTATCGACATGATGTTCTCATACTTTGAATGGAGCGTCGAGGTGAGTAGAATGCCCTGGAACCTATACCGCAACATCATTTTGTTTGGGAATGACATGATTGTGACAGAAACGTGATTTTAGGCTATTACTTCCATCTTACAAAACTGCACAAATGCCTGTAAAATTGCCCTGGGAAAAATAGCAAATCTTGTCCTGAGAATTTCTCACTGCATGAGGAAGTATATTAAGGTACCACAAGTTTTCATGTTAGATAATTTTTTTCCCAATCAAATTATTTAGTCAAATATTAAAGGTCAAAGTTGACTCTTCTGAAACTGCTAGGAAAATGCAAGTGTAAAACTCATGAAAATCCTCATTTGGTTTTAGCCTGGGAAAAATACCAAACGTCACCCTGGGCATCTAAAACTTGGCAAGGAAGAATATGAAGGTGGGAAGAAATGAAAGAAATAATTATTTTCTCTTGATGATCATTTGAATTCAAAATATCAACTCTCAAAGTGAGTCCCCTTGACAAGCTGAAAACTATATAGGCGCAAAGAAATCATGCAAACTGCATTTTATTTGACCCCGTGAAAATATCAAACGAAGTGTTGTACATTTGAATTTTTTCAAATAAGTACATGAATGTGGGAATAATTCAACGAACTAAACCGTTTCTCTTGACAATCATCTGGGTTCAAGATATGAATTCTCAAAGTAGGCCTTCCGCCAAGCTGAAACACGCGTGCGCGGCAAAATCAAATAAACTGGTTTTTTTGGGTTGCATGAAAATATCAAATGAGGTGTTGTGCATTTAAATTTTGGAAAATGAGTATACGAAGATGAGGAGAATTCAACGAACCAAACCTTTCTTCTCGACGATCATCCGACTTTGAGATATAGAGCTCCAAAGTTGATTACTTTAACGAGATACAACCCCTTGCACGTTCTTTCGCATCTATCATTTTCTTTATTAATTCATTTTTTCTTGCGAATGCGTGAAATTCCTTTGACTGATTTTTTCTTGAATTATGCAAGCATGGATCTATATTCCTTCATGGTTGCGTAGTCTATCTCAGTGAAGAATTGTGATTTCCATATATATATATATTATATATATATATATATATATATGTATGTTACATATATATTATATATATATATATATATATATATGTATATACATATATATATGGATATATTTCTATATATATGTATATATTCATTTACATCATATATATATATGCTATATATATATATATATATACATATACATACAACATATATGTATATATGTATCTCTATTATTTTATAATCCATATATAATTATATATACATCTATATATACATATATGTATATATGGATATTATATTATATTATACATAATATGTATATATTATATATATGTATGGGTATATATATATATACATATATATAGATATATACATACAATGTATGTATGTATATATATATATATACATATCTATATATACATATATGTATATATATAGATGTAGCCTTGGATATATGTATATATACATATAGACATACATATATACATATAATATATATATATATATATATATATATATATTATATATATATATATATGCACTATTCTTCTTTCTTTTTCTCCAAAGTTTTATTCACATGTCTTTTTTTTTTTATTTTGGCTGTATTTTTGGATATTTTTTTTGAAACCTTGGCCTCTTTGATGAATGCGTGGGTTATTTTTTTTGACCTGTGTTGAAATTGTTTCATATTACATTATACATGTATATATGTATTATATATCCTATGTATACATATATATATATATATATATATATATATATTATATGTATCCTTATATATATTCATGTATACATATATATATATATGCATCATGATTTATATATATATATATTATAGATATATTACATACATATATGTATATATATATGTCCTTTATCATATATATATAACATATATCCATATAAATCTATTATACATATATGTATATATTATCCATAGATATGTATATATATATACATTTTACATATCATATACATATATATATATATATATATATTATATTTATTTTTCTTTTTCTATAAATTTTTTTTCACATGCTTTATTTAATTTTTTTGCTGCAAGTATGATAAAAATTTTGGCCTCTTTGATGAATCTGGGTTATTGATTGCGTTTTGGATCTTGTGTTGGATTTTTTTCTTTTTTTGTATTTTTATATTTAGCAAATCGTGGGTACTCCTCTCAAAAACCAAGACTACAATTTTCTCATCCTTAATGGCCTTCGCTGCAAAAAAGAAATAAAAATTAAAACAAAATGCGTGAATTTGAAATTGTCTTTTTTTATTTTTGGATATCCCTTAGTCCTTTTTTTGAAATGTTTTGTCTCCTTGTTTCTTTTTTTTTATTTAGCTCCTCCTCTATCCTCCCAAATAGTATTGGAATGATGAAAGCATTGTTTTTATTTTATTTTATTTATTCCAAACTACCTTGCAAATTTCCTCTTCAAAGTGGCATGGGAATTTTCTTTTCTCTTATAAATAATGTAATCTTTTTCCTAGGTTGTTGAATACGTGAGGATTTGTAAAGAAAACAATTAAAACAATGACAAATTTATTTTTTTGATTTCCTCTCTGGAACACGTGGAATGATTCTTTCTTTTCCTCCAAAATGTGTTGGAAACTTGTTTCTTTCTTGGGTTGTGCATAGTCTTGCTGCCCCCTTGACTATGCGTGGAGATTCCTTCTTCCTTTGGCTAATGATGAATCTTCTTTTTTCTTTTGAGGGATTTGAAATAAAATTTTGGTTGTCCTCTTGTATTTCTTTCAATCACAATGGCTTTCGCATGATTATTGTTGAGGGATGTGATAAAAATATTATGTTCTTTAGAAGAAATAAGAAGCAATTTGAAAGCTTCACACGACTCTTTCCAACGAGTCGATGGAGAGGAATTTATGAAGGCTAAACCAACTTCCCTCTTCCCGGGTAGTGGAATTAATTGCTAGGGGAAATGGGGAAAGCAATGACCAATTCAAATGGAATGGCAAAGTGGGCTGAGCAATCTCCATTCAATTTCCCCATGTGGAAAATGGGAGATTTTTGCCCATTTGCCAATTCATTGATTTGGCAATTGGTGGAGAAAATCCCACAAGTGGGAAATTAAAATAAATTTGCCAGGAAAGGGGAAATCCGGGTTCGGGAAGCCAATTTGGCATTCCCGGCAATTGGAAGCACAAGCTTACTTCCCCGGCAATAAAAAATAAAAAAAATTTGTCGAATGACTTTTAATAATTATTATATTAATAGTTATTTAATTAAAAACCCCAAATTTAATAAAAAATGATTTTATCAAATAAAGGATAATAAATTAATTAAATATTAATTAATTAATTATTAATGCATTTTAAGACCTGGCGGGAGGAGTTCTCACCGAAATGGATGAAATGAAGACCGAAACGATCACAAAAATGAGATGATCGTGATGAGAGTGATAAATCATGCAAAGTAACACTTTTGAAAATTTCAAAATTTCCATTTTTTTTTATTAATTTGTGAAGTCAAAATTGGCTGATAACAACTGGCTCTAATTGGGGACAAGGACTTCATGGACACAACAATGGACCTAGACCAAAATATTCATGAACATGATCTCAAAATGATGGGGCACAAAAATGGGGTGACACAAGAGAGGAGACCGAAAAAATGGGGAAAGAAACAAACCAAAATCCTAATTACCTATGTACATATAGGGGACAACCCATTTTCAATTTTGATAGTGCTTGAGATATTGCCCACTGTAGGGAAAAGGAAAATGAGTTCCATCAGGATATGCCAAGTAATAGGTGTTATCTCCATAAATGTCTTGATTTTGAAAGGGCCTAGCCACAATGAATCAAACTTCCCATGCTTTCCTTTTGGTTCACGTCTCTTGTCCCAGAGAAGAACTAAGTCATTGATTTGAAATTGTCTCTCCCTAGTTTTCCTGTCAAACAATTTCTTTACCTTGGATTGATGTTCCTCGATCCTGTTTTGCCACTTGACTTCTTTGTTCCTCAAGCTTGCTTAGGAACATGATTCTTTTATCTAATGCATTGGTGAAGCATTCATCATCAATTGCTGGGCTAATTTTAATGTTGGTAACTCCAGTGTGATGGGAATTTGAGCATCGGTTCCATACAAAAGTTGAAATGGAGACATCCCGATTGCTCTTTTGGGAGTTATGCGGTCAGCCCACAATGCATCATATAACTTTTTGTGCCAAGTTCTTTGATTTTCTTCGACTAACTTGCGCACAATAGTAATGATGTTTTTGTTACTAGATTCACTTGACCATTTCCCTAAGGGTAGTAATCTGACGAATGAGACAAAGATATCCCATACCCATAACAAAAACCTATCATCTCTGCATAGAAGAAAAATTTGAGGCATTTTCGTCACGATCTTGTGTGGAATTCCATAACGAACCAATATATTTTCTTTGATGAAGTCACAAATTACTGCAGTAGATGTTTGTTTCACTGGTATAGCTTCTACCCACTTTGTAAAGTAGTCAGTTGCAGTGAGCACGTGAGTATGACCAGCACTAGAATTAGGATTCAAAACCCCGATGAAATCTAAACCCCATTGAAAGGGTTCTTCAATGACAACTGGCTTCAAAGGCAAAGCTGCCAACTTTGGTCTTCCAACAAATTGTTGACAAGCTTCGCATTTTGTCACCCATTTTTGAGCATCGAAAACATAGTGGGCCAGTAATAATGTGCTCGCAGAATTTTATGAGCCATCACTGGGCCAGAGAAATGACCACCACAAGCATGATTGTGGAAAGCTTCCAACAATCTAGGTTGTTGCTCTTTATCAACACATCTGAGGAACATGTCGTCAATTCCTTTCTTGAACAACGTGTTGTCCCAAATGATGTACCGACAAGCTCTTAGTTTGATAGCTCATTTCTCCTTAGCTGTCAGATTCTCTGGACACTTGCCATATGTGAGAAAGTAGGCAATATCATAATACCATTCATCTGTGGTACTGACAAAAACTACCAGTGGTAAATTTTCTTCAATTGGTTCTTCTTCAGAGTCATCTCGTGGTTCATTCTCTACGATGAGTTGGCAGAGTCCTCTTCCTCGAACCAACTTGGTAGGCTTGATATCCAAATCATATTCTTGGATCTTGGAGACCCAATTACCTCTTTTAGATCCTGGTTCTTGTTGTGTCAACATCGATTTAACTATGGTGTCTGGAACTAAGACTTTGGTGTGAGAATTCAACACATAGTACCTGAAGTGTTTCAAGGCTCTCACCACCACGTACGCATGTCTCTCAAGAGGAGTGTAATTAAGTTCATGTTTCTTGAATCCAGAACTCATGAATGCAATAGGAGATTTGATCCCCTCTTGATTGTGTTGAGTCAAAATGGTAGGAGATTGTGTGCGGCGAAGCATAACAATAAATTATGAAATCCTTTTTAAAATCGGGACACACCAATGTAGGAGCTTTTGCAATAGCACCCTTGATTTTTTCAAATGCCTCTCTACCTTCCTTTAACCATTTGAAGGATTCTTTTCCTTTCATCATATCAGTGATTTCTTTAGTCAGCTCAGAAAAATATGGCACAAACCTTCTCAAAAAGTTCACCTTCCCAAAGAAGGAGTGGACTCCAGGCTTACTTGTAGGCAAGGAAAGATTCTTGATAGCTTGAACATGCTCAGGATCGATCTTAGTTCCTTCCTTAGAAACAATATGACCTAGGAGTTTCCTTCGTAACTCCAAACACAAATTTTTTGGATTTAGAGAAATCTTATGAAGTCTGCATCTTTGCAATATTTTCTCTAAATCTCTTAGGTGATCTTCTCGCTTCTTTGAGAACACTGTCAAGTCATCTAGGTATATCACGATGATCTTGTCTTTATAATCTGCGAATGCCATATCCATAGCCCTTTGAAAAGTAGCGCCAACATTAATCAAACCAAAAGGCATTCTTCTATATGAACGTACCCCAGGGGGTGGTGAACGTGGTTTTATGTTGATCTTCTCTAGCCACTTCAATCTGATTATAGCCAGAGAAACCATCTAGCATAGATAGCATTTCCGATCCAGTTACTACCTGCAGAATATGGTCCATGACTGGAAGTGGGTAGTTATCCTTCAAGGAAGCTTGATTAAGATTGTGAAATCCACGCAAATCCTAATTTCTCCATTTTTCTTGCAAACCGGTACAATATTAGCTATCCAAGTTGAATGTCGAATAGGAAACACTATTCGTGCATCTAGCATCTTTTGAACTTCATGAAATATTGTCCCTGCAATCTTGGGATTATATTGTCTTTGCTTTTTCCTAAATGGAACTGCACCAAGCTTCAAGGGTATGGCATGCTCCATTTCCCTAGGTTGGAAAGACTTCAAGTCTTCATATGAGTAAGCCAAAATGTCAGAATATTTGGTAAGGAGGCTTATGAATTTCCTACATTCCTCAGGTGAGCAACACTTACCGATATTGACCAAGTGAGGTTTATCCTTGGTACCAATGTTAACTTGCTCATAGTCAGCAGAATTTGCAGGTCCTGCCTGCTCTTTCTCTTTGATAAACCTGTCATGTTTGTCAAAAAGTTCTTCAAGTGAAACCAATCCTTTGGGAATTTTATTTCCTTTGAGTTGAATGATGCCATCACCAGGATCTTCATTCTCAACTCCTTCCTGAATGGGTGAGGTAGTTGATTCAAAATGTAGAATCACTTCCTTCAAAGTACAATTGTTCAAAATTATCCCTCTTTTCCAAGAAGGCAATAATTTGTTGATCATCATTAAATACTTGCCAATTTTTTGCATTGTCAGGAACACTTGGCCTAAAAACCATTTCAATGGTGTATTTGACTTGATCAAACTCTGAATGAGGAATCATTAATGAAGTTGAGACTGCTAGAGAATCTGCTTTGTCATTCTTTTCACGAGGGACAAATTTTATGGAAAAAGCATCGAAGACTTCTATCACGTCCCACACTTTATTTTCTGTAGTGTCTCAAATGATCATTCTTTACTTGGAACTGATTTCTTACTTGTTTCACGATCAATTCCGCATCTCCAAAGACTTCCAAATTTTTGATCCCTTTCTCCTCTGCAACTTGAAGGCCAAGGATTAATGCCTCGTACTCTGCAGTGTTATTAGTATTTGAAAATTCAAGTTTGTAGGAAAAAGGAAATATTTTACCATTTGGAGATATGAGCACCACTCCTGCACTAGAACCCATCAAGCAACAACTTCCATCGAACTCAAGAGTCCATATCTCATTGGAATCTTGGCAAGTGATCTCAGGGGTATGAATTTCTGTAGTCATCATATAATTACCCATACTTGAGCCTTGGAAAAGGATCTGTGCGCGAGGATCTTCGGTTTTAGTTACCGTGAACTTTTCCTGAGCTTCGCATAAGCTTCTTCATTTCTCCATTGATAGGGATCATGGTGTGAGACCAATCCATTTGAATTTCTCCACCTAGATCTCTACAAAATTTCCTGCTCAACAACATTCCATACGAGGCGGGAATATCAACAACTAAAATAGTTACCTTAACTCACTTTTGAGGGAATTGGGCTAAAACCATTTGGGCGTCTTTAATCTGCCCGATCAAAGGAACTTGCTTGGTTTCCATGGAGTAACATGATCCGAATGTTCTTGTACAAGTCAAACCAAGAGCATGTGCTACTTTTGCCGGCATCACATTATCCGAGGCTCCAGAGTCTATAATGCAATTACTTAATTTGCATCCGTTGATCAGAAAGGACACAAAGAAAGGTTCAATCTTTTCATTTGAAGGTGTAGTGGCCGCCACAATATTTTGAGTTTTCCCATCTTTGGGAGTTTTTAGAATTCCTTTGGAGGAATGAACAATAGAGTCACCTTTGATAAACTGGACCAATTTCTCGAGTTGATCCTTATTGGACTTCAAGTACTCTACCTGTGACATGGAAATTTTTGTTTTATTGATATGATCAATGATATCAAATTTGGGCAAAGTAACCATACTTGATGTCTCAGATACTAGTTCTTTGAACTTGATGATGGCACACTTTTGACCTTCTCTTCGGGCTTGGTTGACATTGATGTGGAAGAAGAAACTTTCTTCGTAGCTGATTTATCAATGGATTGATTTAACAAAGGCCCTCCTTTCTTTAAGATAGTTTTGACCTTTGAAACCTCAGTCACCTTGGACTCTTTAGGAGTCTCATTTGTCTTGGATTCTTTGGAAGTTTCCTTAGTCTTAGATTCTTTTTGAAGTTCCTTGGAAACCTCTTTATCTCCCGCCTTAGTGGTATCCTGCTTCCTTTTTCTGAGAGCGTGTGAAGACAACGAAGGATTGACTATTCATATCTTCTATAAATTTCGTATTCATCTTCTTCTTCTGAACGGTACTCAAAGAAATGATTATTACTTTCTCCCTCAGGATCTTCAACTTCAAGTTCAGATGTTCCAGAATCCGGCTCTTCCTCATCAACCTCGACGACTTCAACTTCATCATCACTTTCTTCAATGACATCACATTTTGAGTTAGTTATGGGAGCTGCTTCAATAGCAAGCCTCGTCTGGAGGACCTGCAATCCTGGATTTGTTGGGAACATAGCCTTTCTTGGGATGTCTTTGTAAGGAGCAGGTTTACTACTTTGAGCAACTTGCTTTTTCAAAGCCAAGCACATCATTAGCCAACTTAGTGAGTATAGCTTTCAAGCATGGGGTTTCGACTCTTTCCTCGAGGGAATTTTTCTTGAATTTTCCCGCCATGATTAAGTCATCCTCAATTTCTATGGCCAAGGATTGAGCAAGTTCCAAAGTAGCCACTCTAGCCCTTCTCAGCTGATAGCACACTTCTTGGTTGTTGTGCGTTAATAAAGAAACATTTTTGTCCATCAAGGTTTGGGTGAATCCCTAGGGAACTTTGTTCACCATTTTGTTGAATTTAGCCATGAAATTCCTCATGGGTTATGTTGGCTCTTTCTTCACTTGAGATAGTTGGGCAAGAAGGGCATGTTCATCTTCCGTCTTGAATCGATCTTCAAACTTAGTTTTCATATCATTCCAATTTGTAATGCATCCATTTGGTAGATGATGAAACCAATCTGCAACAACATCATGCAATGTTTCAACGAAGAGGTGAATAGCAACATCTTCATATTCTACCGAAAAAATACACATGCAGCGAAAAAGGTAGAAATATGGTCATCTGGTGATGTCTTCCCATCTCCATCGAACTTGGGAAGAATCTTTCTCGATCCTCGTGGGAGTTCATGTCGAGCTGGTAAGGCCAATGGGCCTATGGCATTTCCCCATGGTATGTTGACTGCCATTTTGGGAAAGGTGGTATGCGAAGGTAAAACAATGTGAGCAAGGACAAGTGCTTGACTGGTAGTGATTCCTTCCTTCCTTGCTCTTTCAGGACTTGATGCAAGGCTTGCAGATCTACGAGGTGTGTTCTTCTTTGGAGGAGATAACTTGAAACCAAACTTTCCTTGAAAGTCAAAAATGGGATCAGATCGACCTTTAGCTTTTTCTCCTCACGTAAACCTCTTTCCTTCCAGTTTGAAATCTTTATTGTGAAGGGATCACTGCATGTTTCGATCAGCTCTAGCCTTTTCTCTTCGCTCTCTTTCTTGAGCTATTTGCACCTGAATAACTCTAGCAACTCTCACGGCTTTCTCTTCTTCGTTATCTAGTACTGATGCGTGGCGAGATGAAAATGATAGTTATTTGTGTGCTTTTCCCAAATAGCTTGCCTCAAATATGATGATATGTCTTCTTGAGTATCTGCAAAAACAAGATTTGGTTGTAAGATAGGTGGGTTACCTGTAATAGTCATACAACTTATTACCTTGGTGGAAGAGGACCGCGTCGGTGAACAATGATCAAACGTGTCCAGGAGGTCTTCTGGCCACAAGTGGGTGCTCTTCTTCTAAGGTCTTTGATGTAGATTTCTCTGTCAATGGCTCTATCAACAACCAAAATTGCTGCAAGCTTTCATGGTTTTCCCAAGCTATGCTCAAGG